>VZRR01013412.1:237274-310474 GCA_013398015.1 Oreocharis arfaki | reverse complement strand
GGGCACGCGCCGCCCCCACCCCCCTTCCCCGCCGTCCCCGGGCGCCGCCTGGCTGGGCGCGCGCCCGGCCCGCGCTGCTGACGTGGCGCCGGCCGCTCCCGGGAGGGGGGAGCGCGGCCCCGGGTGTGAGGGCTCCGGCTCCCGCCCTTGCCAATCCGCGCTTTCCCTACCGGCTCTCGGGGCGTCGCAGTCCTCCAGGTGCCCCTCATGACATGTACCGAAAGAGGGGCCCAAGGAGCTGATGCTTTGTAAGGGTAGCTGGAAACAGTCCAGTACATACAGGCTTCTGGTCTGAACATTAAATGGACTTATACCGAAAGTTAAAATAACTGGGTTTGAATCTGCCTCTTAGACACAGTGATACTTTGAAACATACAGTTATTTTAAATAGCTGTAGCACTAAACCAAGCTAGTAGGTAGAACAGCTTCTGAGAACCACTGGCTTCCCACCTAGGTCTCACTGGCCATGATGAAAGCCCTTGAGGAACTAGTCTGTCGTCTGCTGAGTGGGCGTATTTGTGGAGGAAAACCTATTGGAAACTAGTTGCCTCTTTTCACTGCATGACTTTTAAAAAAATATCCTTTCTAAATAACACCAGAGACCTAAAATTCTGCTGACATTTCGGAAATAAATTCTCCCAAGGATGAATGTGGCCATCGTTGTTCCAATTCATTATGAATGTGGTAGTCATTCTCGCAGGGCCGCAGCAAACTCTCTCAAGCTGTGGCCAGACGCAAAAGGCAGGACCGATGACCTGATTAGGACACTTCAGCTCTCCTGCTGAATCCTCTCTCTCCTCCCTCTTTTTGTTTGTCTGCAGTTTGTGAGTCTTTCTGAAGAGGTGGTTTTGCTGGAATAACACAGAGGTTGTGGTATGGTTCCTGTCGGTATTGAAATGGTGAGTGTGGATGACTTAAAGTGTAAAGAGCTGTGAAACTACAGCTTAATACATTCCAATCTCTTTTAATAATTCATAGTTCTTTTAGCTATAGTTAGTTTTGTTAAATGTATTTATTAGGACCAACTGAACTATTACAATTTTATATTGTTTTAATTCTACTAAAAGCAAAACAAGCAGGAAGGCATCTAGAACGTTTCCTTTAAAACCAAAAGCACCAAGAACAACAAAAACTGCAAAACAAAAGTGGAATAAGAATCAGTGTCCTTGGCTGTGATTATCAGGTGAATGAAGCAGAGTGGAAGCACTATAAATAAAATGAGTATTTATCATTCACTCTCTTTGAAAATAATTTTTCTGTGTTTATTGTCTTTATTTTACAAACATATGACCAATTTTTCAGCCTGCTTTTGGCTGTTGTTTAAGTAACATAAGGCAGAGAAGCAGATGCATTCCAGAGTTTCTGGCAAGCTGAAAAATATTGTTGAGCTGGGAGAGTGCTGGAGGGAGGAGCCAGCTCCTTACTTGTGACTGTAGGAGCAGTGGTTCATGAAAAGTAGACTTCACTTCCCTGTGAGCCTCAGCTGCCTGCCTGTGGCAGTCTGTTATGCCAAGTTTGAGGAAGCCTCTGGCCGGGCCTGAAATCACAAGGGTTCAGAGTCTGCACATGACTACCTTTAGCCCTGTGCCGAGTGCTGTTTAGTCAAAGCCGGGAACTTACAACAGTAGTTTTCCATTAATAATATCTTTCTTCTAAACACATAATATCAAAATTGGGGTGTAATGAATAAGTTGCTGAAGCATAGTATCTTTAATAGAATTACATTGTTCGGTATTGTTATGTTTCTTAAGCAAGCTTTTTATTTTTTCATCCAGCAACAATGCATTTAATTTCACATGCTATTAATGGTGAAAAGCTTTCCAGACCTTGCTCTGTGCCTGCCAGTGACCTTAATGGATGCAGGAACAAACATCTTCACAAAAAGCCATTTTACAATTGCATTAAAGCTTAAAAGGGGAGAAAATTTGCAGTTGAGACATGTATGTGTGGTAGGTAGCACTTTACAATGAAGGTCAAAGATCAGAGATTGCAGAAAAGGATATGCTCCTCCATAAATCTTGAAGAATTTTTTTTTTTTCAAATTGCTAAAAAGAAGTGTCTCCTGGATGAAGGAGGGCACATCTACTTTAATGAAAGCAATAGATGTTGAACATAAACATTTGTAGATAAATGGATAATATGAAATATGCCAGAACTGCAAACCAGAACACTGTTGTGCTTACTTCAGTTGTCTAAGACAGAAATAACTAAGGACAATTTATTCAGAGACCTCTTGCTCTGAGAGAAAGTACATACATACAAAGGGAGAACATTCTGCTGCAAATCTTCATAAGAAAACAAATAATTTGGCTTACTCCAAAACTGATAATCTGATCAGATACGAATTTAAGACACACCTCTCTCTGGTCTTACAGACTCACGTTTTTGTATCACACAAAAGAATTGCAGACAATACAGGATGATGTATTTAAAATATTTATTTGAAATTGTGAAATATATCATAACCTCTGCCAGTGCCAGGTGCAAAAGTAGGCATAGTTTAAGTCCAGGTGTTCAAAATTGTGACTTTTCAAGGTGTATTTCAATACAAAATTTTCATACAGCAGTGGAAGCTTCAAAAGAGTTCAGAGAAGTCTTGGATTGAAAGCCTGTGTTGATCTGCTGAAGACAAGAATCCCAAGTTCTTCCTGAGCAAAATCTGATTTTTTAGTTTAGTGCACCTTGAACAATGATTTTTAAAATACATTAGCAAGATTGTTTGATGAGGCAGTAATAAGCTCCAGGATTTTTTGCAATCAGTATCAGTTGTGTTTTAGTTTTTATTATCTTGTACTCAATGGAAATAGCACTTTTGTGTCCATCTCTAGATTCAGGTAGTTTATGCTATGCTCTGATTTTCTACATAAGGTTTCAGATGTCCCACAAAGACACAACAGAACCGATGCGTGTTGGAATTCACTGGAGAACTGTTCTTGCAGAGCACGAATTAAAAAAAACAAGTATATATTACATCAGTGTCATATGTCAATAATCTGGGGTTTGTTTGAGAAATTCACTGTTTTAACTCCTGCCAGCTGCAAAACTGTATTAATGGGAACATGATCCAGCCTGTTTTTATCAAGGTGCAAGAAGTGAACTTCATTGCCTGGAATGAGAATAACATGTAAATTATTGAATAACATATTTATTTATTCAAAGATGTAAGTGAATTGAAGCAGCATTCTGACTACCTACCAGTTATCATACAAATGTGTACTAGTTCTGTAGACTGCACAATATACTGCATTTTAAACAATGACAAGAGGTTTTTAAATTATGTTAAAGAAGCAGGGAACACTGAAGCACCTAACTAGTTTATATCTGCTGTAGCATGATGTTTCCAATAATGTGAAAACTGCCATGTTGCAATTCTCCCTTCATGCTCTACTCCTCTACTGAAACCACATTAAATGCCTCTAATCAAATGTGAAAGCAGAATGTAGGTAAATACCACAACGTCAAGAAAACCCTCCAAACTTTGAGGCAGTTGTTCCATCAGCACTCCAACCAATTTCTGCAGGACTGTGATCAGCTTTATGCCACCTCTAGGGGTGATGGTACTACACAATGACACTTTGCAGATTCCTTCACGCGACAGAAATCACACAGTTCAACACAAGACTGTGTCCTTGGGACCCACAGGGACAGCAGGCGAGAGGGCAGCAAACAGCTGAAGGAGACAGTTTTAACTTTCACACAAAACAAAGCAGCTCACCTGGGCCTATAATCAAAGCTCCTCCCTGTTGAGCAGGGTCTCCTTGAAAATCAAAAGCTGGGCCAGTCATTGCTCTCCATATACTCCTAATGCTTCCCAGAAGTGTGTTTGATTTCACATGAGGGCTCCGAACTAAACAAAACCACAAAACACTTGTTATCTAGAAATACGAAAGTATATAAGAACAACAACATTGAACAGTTGCTATGAGTAGTTTAGAGATTCCTGATTACCAGTGTTTTCATAAAATACAGCCTCCGAGAGACAGTCTAGTGGGCAACTCACTTTCTCTTTACCTTGCAATCATACTATTTTATCAGAGCATTTTTGGTTTGTTTGTGAAAGTCTAAATGAGATGGGAAAATTTTTCTTACCTGATACTTTATTACTTTCACCTCTTTTCATGCCAAGTATTTTATAAATTTCTCTTTGTGGATCTACATACATTTCATGTGTATACCCAGTTAAACTGCAAAAAGGCTGCGAAACAGAGGCATACATAGAGAGAGAGAAAAAAAAAAGTAGTATCTGTAAGGTTAAGGCAGTAACTAATTCGGGTCAACTGAAAACAGAAAAAATACTGACACCCTGCCAGCTCCACCTTCCCCCCTCTTATTTGAAAACTGTGTGTTTGTTATGTTAAAGTGGAAATTTTTTTAGCCTCAAAGCTTCTATTAAAACAAAGCTTCCAGTGAAATCAAGAAAAGATATTTCCTCAGCAACCCCTGGTGGTTTTTAAATTTAAAGTTTTAATTACTTGCTTTACTCATGTATTACTATTAGAATTGCCTCATGAATACTATCCTTTTTTATTGCCATTGCAAAAGACCACCTTTTCATGCAGAACAAATCCCTCAGTACAGACCATTAAGACACACTAGAAGATACATTGTATTTAATGACTACTTTATTTACCTTGATGTGATGATATGATGACTGTCCAATAACTATAAGCCTCACATTGGATTCCTAGAACAGAACATGGGTACTGAAGCTGTAAAGAGGAATTGGGTGTTTCTACACGACTTCAAAGCATTAACAGAATGTGGTATTCCAAGTTAGTGATTGCCGTGCACTGACTTAAAATTATTTGATGTTAACATGACTTAGGTGTTTGGAGACTGCACTTTTGTGTATCACCCACAGTTAGCAGCTACATTAATAAGTGAAAAATTATTTTTTAAAGATTTTTTTTAAATTACAGGTGCGTAAACTTTGAAGTTCCTGTAGGATTGTCTTTTCAAGTGATTGCAGCATGCTATGATTTTGGAAACTCCAAATTTCCACTCAGTTACACCTACATCTAAAGAAGCAGCACACACATGATGGTGCCCAAACATCTGTGATTTACACATATGGCCACCCATTAAGAGATATAACTTGCATTCATATGCACTGCTGTCTTTTGCAAGTGCAGCCTTAGGCCTGAGTCTAAAACAAGGGCCAAAACTGAAGTCCATTTAGATATCAGTAAAAACAGGTAATAAATATAAGGTTGTTTTATTATGGTGTAATACTTGCCCCTCCCATATAGAATCATTTCCTATATAAAATCATTTTGCTTGCTATGAAAAGAAGCCCTCCTAAAACCAGAATACTTGCACTAAGAAAAGCGTGGACATTTCAGACTCTCTCTATACATTTATTTGAGGAGCCAAATTAAGAAAATGTCCTTTTGAGTAACACTGATCAAACAGTTTAGAAATATCTGTCCTGAGAAGGGAAGCTGATGAAGAAATTGCCCATTTTTGTCCTCAAATTCCCAATCCATTTCAGATGGACTTAGATGGAGTTGCTGTCAGCAACGACCTGAGTCTCTGTCATTGGCTATGCTGCTGTTGGGAATAAAGCATGACAGAATTTCAATCAGCAGTCTAGAAGAGACAGGTTGACCTTCCACATTTAGCAGGAGATCATTGTCTTCTCTGATGTCTCCTACCACCCAACAAATACATGCCGATAGCAACCCCTGCCCACTCTACTTCTCCTTTCTGTCACTGTCATTCCTGTTTGTGCAGCTGCCTGGAGAGCAGGACACACTTTAATGCAGCTTACAGATCACCATAGAAAAAGATACTATTTTTAATCCAGATCAATTTTCTGATCTTGTTCCGTGCACAACCATCAGTTGGCCCTACTAGCATAATGGAAAGGGCAGTAGTTAGCAGTCAGAAGACAGCTGTCCAGGGCACTACTAATACCGAAAGAAATGCCTGTCAGATGTTGTCTAACTGTTCTGAACACAGCAGTAAAAAGAGCACCAAGCTAATAGGGCAGGGAGGAATAATGCTGCTGCAACAGAGCGTGTAGTGCCATAAATCCTTTCCTGTGTCTCCTAGGCAGATTCATTATTGCTTTTGTAGCAAACAATGGAAGTGCTTCTTCTGAGCCATTTTTTTTATTCCTAGAAGCCTTATGTAAGCCTGTAGCTGGACATAACAAATCTGCTTGACTGCAGCCACAAACATATTAAGGGCAGAGTACTTACTTGTAAAAATGCCTTGGGGACTTTTGCCAGATCTTCTACATACTCCTTACAGGTGTAACACAAAAAATTCTGCAACATATCCAGTTGAAGGTGTCAGAAACAGATACAATTGCACAGCAGACTTTGGGCACACACCACTTTGGAGGGGTTCAGGAGCAAGGAATGGGAAAGATTCCAGCCACCAAATTTGGATTAGGATACTGCTTTAATCCAAGCCTGATCAAGGACACCGGGCCTGAAGCCTTGCAAATATTTTTATCTCTAGATATTTTAGGAGTGTGATAGCTGGCTCGACAGCTGGGAAATCAAGGACCACGATACTTGTTTCCCTAAACACCCGGCTGAAGAAGTATTTCCTTTCTGGTAAATAGTGTATCACTTTACCAAAGAACAGGGGGTTTCAGGAGCAGCACTGATCTCCTTTGTGCTTTCTTGCCCCTCCACTCCAGCCGAGCCCGTGTTGAGCCTCCGCACCCTCGCCCTCGCACAGCCCCGCAGGGAGCCGGGCTGGGCCCCGCGACGGCCCCTGCTCACCCGCACGAACACCACGATCGTTTTCTGCTCCCCGTACAGGGCCTGGAAGGGGACCCTGCTCCCGTCCGCGTCCAGCACCAGGCAGCGGGCGGCCTCCCGCAGCTCCTCCTGCTCCGGCCGCTCCGGCCGCCGCCCGCAGCCCCGCGCCCGCCCGACCTGCTGCGTGACCGGGGGCGCCGGCGGCCCGGCCATGGGAGCGCCGAAAGGAAAGGCGGAGCTGGAGCGGAAAGGCGCGGGGCGTTGTGCGACGGCGAGGAAGCGACGGGGCCAGGATGGAGCGGGGCGGCTCGTTCCCGTCCGCGGAAGCGACCTCGGGCAGCCGCGCCACGGCCCAAGAGGAGCTGGAGTTTCGGATGGACAGAGCGAGAAACCTGCGGCCGAAGCCGCTGCGCGTCCGTCAGCCACAGCCGGAGTGCGGTTTGTGCCCGGGAAACATAGGAAAGTCACCCGGAGCTTCCCAGGAATGGTGTGCAAGCAGGAGCAGTGACATGGTCTCACGGCCTCGAGGTCGGCGTTCGCTTTGCGGGAGGCCGCAGCACAGCGGGCCGTAAGCGAGACAGAAAACTGTTCTCGAGGAGCTGTCGAGCTGCTATATGTGACAAAAAACCACGCCAAACCCGGTGCCCCTATTCGTGCAAAAGCAGAGCTTCACAGTACCTTGACAGCTAAACAGCAGAAGATGCTCGAGTGCACGCAGAAATGAGTGAACAGTTTTTAAAATAAGAAAAACACTAGGTTGTTGAAGAGTATTGTAGTCTTTTAGATTGTTGTGTCAGCTGAAAGCTTACGAGGATGATGGTACTTTTTTTAGTGGGGAGAGGAAAAAGAAGTATCAGAGAGAATAGGAATGGGGGATCTCCAGAAGTTATTCTGCTTTGTGAAACTCTCTATTATATAAATTACAAAATTTCTCTTGGCGGACTGCCCCAGGGTCTATATGTTAATGTTATTCAAATTTACATCCCCTGTGCTTTGGGTTAAGCTCACCGCTCTTATATTACTGGAAGTGAGCACATAGAACATGTTAAGTCTTGCAGTTCAGTATGTCCTCGCAAAGACTTTAATTTAAAAGGTGATTAATTCAAATTAGTAAAGATTAGTAAAGAACTTTGGAAAATTTTGAAAGTTAGAATTCTGCTAGATGCAGTTGGACCCAATGATTTTAAAGGTCTTTTCCTTAAAGGGAACATAAGTGATTCTATGATTCTGAAAGAATTTGGGCAGTATTCCCCACTGTTGTTTTCATCAAGCTTCCTTGTTCAGTTAGCAGTATGCTGTCCAACACATTTCTTCCACTGGCAGTTCATAAACCAAACTGGGGGCTGTGCAGCAGCGCTCTGCAGCTCCCTCGGCAGCACTAGCGGGAATGTGCTGCCTACCCTTGACTACTGCAGGACATAGCAAAGCACAGGACTGACGACTTTTGACAGGCTTTGGTCTTCATCTTGAAGCTGAAGTGGATAGGCTGTAACCTCGTTGTGTTATGCCTGCAGTAAAACTGGGTATCACTGGGTGCACCTCAGCACTCGATCTTCAGTAGAGCTTGAACCAGGGCCTTTGCCACTGCAGCTGGAAATCAGAAGAGGCAGTCATATCAGTGTAGGGGATCTGCTGCCATAGCCTCTGGGTGGGAGCACACATGGAGATGAGACTGCTGATGAAAAGAATTGGGCATTGTGGTGTCACAAACTCAGAGGACACTGCCCCAGGTCAGTCTGCACATAGCTGACCTTGTGCATCCAGAGAGCTTGTTCTTTCTTGATTTGAAATGAAATTTCCTGAGGAGCCCTCAAGAGGCACTCTGCCTGTCTGGGAGAGGTGGTAATCATTCCTACTAGGCCAATGAAGACTGCCTGCAGACTTTGCTTTATTTATGTAATTTGGTCTCCTTAAACTAGCTGAAGAAGCACATCCTTAACAGCTGGTTTCAGCAGTATGCAAGTGAGGAACAGCAACTTTCTTTTGAGGGTATTTGCCAAAGCATTCTCTAAAGCCTCTCAAACAGCATGTTTCTAGCTTTTAGTGGAGACTCTTAAGTGCTGCTAGAATACAAATACAAATTGCTGTCACCCCCAGTTTTACAGAGTAAGAACAGAAGCAAAGGCAGTTGTATTCTGAAATGTTCTCTGGAAGAGGAAACACTCAAAAGTAGCAGTCACATTTTGAAAGCTGAAACTTAAAGCCTTTCATTAATGTATGCTTAACAAAAGTGCGGACATAAGTTTCATTGAGATGGGAAGAAAGAATCCATATCTGCTGATACTCTGGACAGTACCAACTGTCAAAATATGCAGTCTACTAAAACCACATCATTCTTCAGTGTGTGCTGTAAATAGGGAAATTTCCTTTTCTTTCCTTTCCCCTCTTTTCTTTATAGCTCATAAATACGGAAATGTGGATAACTTTAAAAAACACATTTGTCAGAGTGGTGTATTTTTCATTGTCTTAAGGAGAATCAATCAGTGCATTTACATTATTAATTTTGATTCAGGATGCAAGTCACTCTCTTCACTGCAGTGCAATTTACAGTTGTAGAAAGAAACTTAGCTAATATTTAATTAATCAAGGGTTGGGTTACTTTGTACTGTGTATAAGAAATTCAAATTCCTACCATTTCAAGAAGGAAAGCAATAATTATGCAAAGATTGCGGTTAATTTATTTGTTCTGTATTGACTAGTGAAACAAAATACCAGCTGTAATTATGCAACCTTAATTCCTTTATATACAGCAGCTGAACAAAATATTTGATAAGAGAGGTGTGGCCTGTATCAATACCATAAATGCACCACCTAAAGTACATAGTGTTTATTTGTGAGGCAACACATTATTATCAATTTACTACGTGATGTACTCTTTATTTAGCACAAGGATATTTGTTCTTCTTGTTAATCTAATATTGTTTAGCTAGAGATAATGTGGTTATTACTTATCAGCAAAAATAAATTAGTGTTTACAATTCCAGGGAAAAACATCATGCTAAACACCAGCTAAGAATTAGTTGTTTTTAAACTGTTGTTGTAATTACAACGGAGTAAAAATGTGGACTGTCCTGCAGATAAGACAGATTTTTCTCTATGAGGGTGGTGAGAGAAGTATCCCAGAGAAATTGTGGACTCCCTGTCCCTGACAGTGTTCAAGGCCAGGCTGAATGGGGCTTGGAGCGACCTGGTGTAGGGGAAGGTTCCCTACCCATGACAGGGGGGCAGAGCTAAATTATCTTTAAGGCTCTTGCAACTCAAACTACTTTATGATTCTGTGATAAGAGGCTTTTTCCTTTATGTCTGCCTTTCATTGTTCCCTTAGTGCCAAGATATCCTCGGGGTATGCTTGAATAGCATCATGATGTGATTCTTCTGACCAGCAAGGACAGTAATCTGAAGCCTTGAAAGGAATTTTGCAAATGGTGGGTTCATCTCCAGTTTTGCTACCTGCTGTATGTTCTCATCCCGATGTTTTTCTCATTAGTTTTGCATCCTGTTTTGTGGTTGTTTTCTTGTTTGTTGGTTTTATGTGTGTGGTTTTTTGTTTGGTTTGGTTTGTTTCTCTGTTTTTGTTTGTTGAGGGGAGGTTGGCTGTTTGTTTTTTTCCCTGAAGGGGGAGTTATTATCGTTTCAAAGCTTGCCTAAGTTTTGCTTTTTTCTCCCTTTAAAAACTCAAGATTATTTACCAGACTAAGGGGCTTCATAAGTCTGGCTGCAGTATCAGAATATCAGTGTGTGTTTCATATTGACTAACTGTTGTTTCACAATACAGATAATAGAAATGTAATTTAAAATCTACTCAAATCTACTCAAATAGTTCAGGGATTATAATGACATATGGAGAGAAAACATTTCTCCTGTTATATCTGATATATATAGTTTTGTAATGCAAACCCTACACAGAGAGCAGTAGTACAAACACAACACACACGCACACATGCACACCACACTGTGAATAACAGTAATAAGTGAAATACGCACATTTTATTTGATATAGCCTCAAGGCTCAAAGAGAACTTCTAACGCATTTTGTAAGAACTCTCTGAATTTGATCTATTTCTGTTTCTCAGCTGCCTGCTCTCTGTGCTGCAAATGAGAAAAAGGGATGACCATCTATATGTCAAGAATAGTAAATTATGTGCGAAGACGCTGTTTATTTACTCTAAGTGCCACTGGTTTGAATCTTTTTTAAAAGAACTAAGAGGAAGCAAATTACTACTTAAATAGATGAGACATGGTCAAAAAGCAAATAAAAGGTATGTTACAATCCAGACTGGCCAAACAGAATTATCTTGTATCTTGTTAGCAATAAGGCTCTTAGAAAGTAAGCTAATTATCAGTAGTGTAAACCAGATGAGAGGATTACAAATTAAAGAATGTCAGGAAAAGCAGAAGTGATTTCATGGAGTGTTCAGGCCAAATTAAGCCTCACTTAAGAC
Organism: Oreocharis arfaki; assembly: GCA_013398015.1. Classification (NCBI taxonomy): domain Eukaryota; kingdom Metazoa; phylum Chordata; class Aves; order Passeriformes; family Paramythiidae; genus Oreocharis; species Oreocharis arfaki. Next base: position 299,316 of record VZRR01013412.1, on the reverse strand, counting down.
TGGTATCTTGCGAGATAAACAAAAACTTTCCTGAAAACTTTAGATACTTTTCCTTTTTTAACTTCTCCCCTCCTCCCCCCGCCCCCGTTTTTTGCTTATATGGAGAATCGTATTGTGAGAAGGTTGTAGCTCCCAGCTACTATTTCTGTTTTCTGTTTTCATAGAGAGCTGAATGTGTACTTAGCAGTACATTCAGTTCAAATGGCTCTTTTATGTATGACAACATTGATATTTAGCTACAGTTAGGAATTCCGTTCTTGAGACCAGTGGATGGTATAATATTTTTGCTGGAGGCTAATAGCTTGTGCTAATTATACCACACACTTGAAACAGATCTCATTTATTTCTTTGTATAAAATTAAGAGTAGCATCACTTTAGCATCAGAAATATCTCTTGAGCCTCTTTGCTAGAGGGATCGATTAGAAACCCAAGCCAGTTCTCCTAAAGAGGAAGATTTGATTTTTTCACAAAATTGTGTGGCTGCTTATATCCTAGGGACTACAAATCCATGGCCAATGTCCACCCTCCTGCCTTTCAAAATGGCTAAAAAGTGTTGCCTAATTCTCTCTTTATGTTGACTGAGTGAGACGCTGTATGTGGCACACTCTGATGAAGCAAGCCACAGTTTTCATTTAGTTCGTACTTCCTTAGGAAATTATTTAAATAAGAAAAGGAGTCAGAAGATAAAGTGTCTAATGGCCATGTGAACCCTTCATCAGAAGCTTTACACATTGCAGCTTTCCAGCTGGCTCTCTTAGCAAGGCCTTTAAAATCCTCTCTAGTGGAAATAATGTGTTTGGTTTGTTAACAATGAAAGCTTCTACTACAGCCAGTAAAATTCATGCCAGAGCTGAGGTGGAGGGCCTAGCCCTGAAAGCCTTTTGGATCTGGAGTTTATGTGGATATTGGTGTGAATCTTGCACTTGGTGCCTTGAGAGATGATCGTTGGCTTAAGGCTCAAAAATATGGCCCCTTCTGTATCTTCAGTGTTTATACAAGAAAGATGTTTTTCCTTCTGTTGTTTGCATCATAATTATGTTACTTACTTCAACAAAGACGTCAATCTGTTCCAGATTTTTCTTTGTTAATGAAGCTATTTATTCTTTCCCTATTTTTCAATTGCTATTTTCCATTATCTTTTTAATATATTTCTAATGCAGTCATTTGTTTATGCACAAAGCTAGCAGTTAAAGTGAAGATCTGAATAAAAACGTGCCTATAGATACATTAAATATACTTTAGTTAGTGACAACCATAAATTAAAATATATTAACATATCTGCTAAAACACAAATTCTTTTACTGAAATGTCTGTAAATGTGAAACAAATGTTATCTTTCTTTGCATATTGGTGATAGAAGTAATGTACTGGTTGTTTCACTACACCATCATCTTTCATGTAAGTTAGAATATGCAATGTCCCTCTGTCTGCAACCTAAGGTTTCACATTTAACAGCTGAAGAATAAAGTGCACAAAACCAAAATCTGTTAAAAAAATAATGGGAAAGGAATGAAAATTCCCTCAAAGCTCTGTTTATTTTTTTTTTCATTTTCCTCATTGCTCCTCTATAAAATGTTTGCAACAATTTTAACCTCATTTTCTAGATGCTGATGCTTATGCATCAATCATTTGTTAAATGCAGCTACTGCCATTTCTGCATAGTACAGGAGTCAGATTTTTTTTCAAACTAAATTGACTTGTGCTCTCTCCAGAGAATGATCAACAGCCACTGTTTAAAAATTCTCATTAGGCACTTTAACATTCAAGCTGTGGCCCTGCCATGGTTTCCAAGATCTTGACATAGAACCCTAGTGATTTCAATATTGGTTTGATCATGCAAATAAATTAGCTAGGTATCATAACAATCAATCTGCAAAACATGTGTTTCTATGCTGTTGCTATCATTAATTCTACAAAGGGAAATCCTTTAAAGAAGCAGTAGTTGATGTTTGAAAATATCAGAAGAGAAGAGATGTCTGGCTTACAGTCCAAATGGGATCAACACAACCGTGTCTGGAATTGCCATATCAGCAGCAATCTCTTCTTTCTGAAGTGATTTGCTTGTCCCTGTCTGAGTAGTTATTGCTGTGTTTCTTTTCTTAAATGAAAAACCAGTACAACAGAAAAGAACTAATCAGAACTGAAGAATTCTCATTCCTTCCTACTGCTTAGTGGACTGCTGATTGCTGAGGCAGGTGAGTGTACGCAGGGATTGTTTGTATGTATTAATTTATTTTTAAAAAGTAATAAAATAAATTTTTGACTGTCTTAGTCTATGGACATATTTATTTTACTCTGAAAATGACTTCAGGAACTATGGGCCACTTGGAGATATATGTGTAATTACTCTTTTTCTCCAGGATATATTTTTCACATGTGTGTGTATCTGCTTTGGAATGCTGCTTCTGTGTCCTGTCCTCTATGTCTTATGGCAGTGACTTTTGCATAAAAGCTTTGATGAAGTACTTTTGAAAATCATACTTTTTATTTATTTTTCCTTGCATGTCTATGTAGCTGTATTCTAAACAGGTCATTGTAATTCAGCCTGTTTTTGATAATGTAATAAGGAGATTTTTCACACTTGAAAGTTAGTTCTGACTAAAGTAGATGTAAATTTAATTTCTGTAGCTATTGGTGAATAACTCCACTTGTGGTTGTGCTTATTTGAACTGTGCTTATCTGAAATAACTTTCAGCTAATGCGACTAAATCAGAATAAGGAATGATTCTCAAGGAAAAGATATGAAAACATGAAAGTGTTCAGAATGTCTGTAACTCATATTGTGGACAAGCTGTGAGACGTCTTCAGTGGGACACACTTCTAGCTTTGTTTGGGAATTTCAGGTGATGAAAATATCTTGAAGAATCTTTGTTGTTATCTCTGATGCCACTTAGATAAGAGGCATTTTATCTAATTTGACATTTACTTAAGAATTCTGCTTTCTTGGAAGGAAACTGGTGACAGTCTTCTAGGGCAAGTTATTTACTGGATTCCAGTTCCGGAAAAAAAGACCATGAAGAGTAGGGAGTCAACATCTGGTTTGCTGAATGGTGGATAGACCAGTCTTTTCACAAAGAGGGTGGTACGGTCTGTCTGCAGTTTTCCGCACAAATTTAAATAATTTATGCAATCCAAGAAAATTTTATGCCTTCCTCAAGTTCTTAGGAAGAGGTGTCACATATAAAGTGGAAGGACTATCTGCTGTGGGTATGAAAATTCCATTTTCCTGGATGTGCAATCTGCTGCTGTGCATTTTTGAAGCATTTGTGGGGTCTGAACAGTGGTTTGCTTTTAAGCATAGCATGCCACAATACTTGCACTGGAAGGCTTGTAAAAGATGGAGGGGATGGGAAAACAGTGTGTCGTGAGTGCAGAAGTCTCTGTTACTAGTTCTCTTGACTGCTTCAGCAACACGTCAACCTGGAATAACAAGCTGTCACTAGAAAGTTGCTGGTTCTGCTTCTGTAACAAACAGAAGCTTGGAAATAATGACCATGAATGTAAAAATCCAAATTCTGCATAGAAAGAATTGCCAGTGTTAAACCTATTAAAAAATTCTGCATCAAAAGCAACCTTTACTTAAAACTGGCAATACTGAAGTTACCACTGGCTGCTACTTTTTAATGCTTTCTGTAAATGCTGCCATGTCTATCCTGTCCCACTTCAAATTAACAGTTCATGACTTGTAGTTCTAGGGGGAAATGTAGTTGTACCACTCTTCTGAAGTCTGAATGAAATAAAAGCTCTTTTCTCATTGAAGCTGTGGCATGACCTTGTCGAGCACTTCTTGACATGTGGAGTTCTAAAAGTGTGCACAAGTACAGCACAGCAGTTGAAGACAAGAGGCAAAGGAGTCTAGAGTATTTAAACAAAAATGCAGTGGAAAATTTAGTTTGACAGAATGCAATTGCAAAAATGTGATTTAGTCAGAACTCCAGGGAAAACCTTGTTCACAGTGCACTGGAGATCTCTGAGGACCATAAATACCTCAGATGTAAGTTTAATACTTCATCTAAAAGACAGTGCAGCCAATAATTCAGCCTGACACCATGCCAGCGTATTATTTAATACCATCTTAGAGGCAAGAATACTACCTATGAAGTCATTAGTGTTAATGCCTGCTATCTGCCTAGAAACAGGTGCTCTTTGACAGTTACTTGTTACCTTAAAAAGAAGAAATCATACAGCGTATATTTCATATGACTTACACATAATAAACTTTCAGATTTAATAGTGTTTCAGAAGACTGGAGTTTATAGTAGCACTTGGAGGAAACAAGTGTTTGTGAAACTCTTAATTCTAGGACTGAAACAAACCCATTATCTCTAGATTTGCAGAAAGAGCACACTCTTGAAAGGTGGATCCACCTTTCATGTACCTCTCTCATGGTCTGCTGTAAGATTATCTTGAGCTGGTGGGATTCCATTCAGGAAGTCATAAGCAAAACAGATGCAATTTGGGGAGCTGGAGTTGGGGGTGTACACCTAATGTTTTCTTTCTGCCAATCTTTTCTTCTTGTTTTCCTCTGCCCTAGTATGGTCCATGCATGGATAACCGTCTCTTTGGGAAGTTTCTGCCCTGATATATGTTCTCTGTGAGTCGTAGTCCCTTTGGAAATGTCCTGCTACTGGTAGTGACCATCTATGGGCTGTAGCTCTTCAGGGGTGTCCCTACTCTAGTGTGTGTCACTAGTGGACCACAGTCCCTTCACGGCATCCTCACTGTGGACTGCAGTCCCTTCAGAGAACCTCCTCTGCATATGGAGAATCTCTGAAGAGTACATCTCCATCCATGCCCTCAACCATGTTCCCATCCATATGTCTTCTCTGTTCATGCTTTCCTGGCAGCTGTCACATTTTTTAAACATGTCTGAACAGAGGCACTATGTGGTTGGTTGAAATTTTGGTGTGGGACATGGGGTGTGCACTGGTTGCAGAGCCAGCTGGAAACAGCTGTGATTACACAATGCAGCTGTTGAATTCCTCCCTGCAGGGCACACTTGCAGCCCCTGGATACAGAACCCCCCACAGTTGTGCCCAAAACCAGCTTGGTGCTATCTCTCGGCATAGCATGCTGTGCCCCTGCAAGACAAACTTTTACTGAGTGGATTCCAAAGACGTGCCAGGGTAGTTCAGGGTCTACCTAAATAGTAAAATCTGTTTTGTTTTGTTTAGTCTGTAGTTGTGTCTTGTTAGTTGATATCTATGAAATACTTAAAACCGTTACAGAAATCAATTGCATTTCTTGTTTGTCATTAGAAATGTCTCTTTGAAAATGGCTCCTCCTCGAGGATGTTAGTGTGTCCACTGGACGTAACAGCTGAAAACGGAGGAGAAAATTAAAATAAGTGAAACTGGAAGTGAGTCTGTTCAGAAATTAAATGTGAAAATGATTTCTTCAAGACATTGACTTTCTTTGAAAAAAAGAAGTGCTTTCAATTACCAAAGATGAGTCTTGCAAAGCAATGGGTTAGTATAAAGACTGAAGAAACGCTGATCATCACTGGAGCAAAGTTGCTGCAGTGATTTATATCTGAAGCTGGTGGCAGGTACCAGCTTTATCAGGTGTAAATGCTACAGTTGATTTCCTTTTCATAAACAAATACACTACCAGAAGTTGCTATGTTTTCCATGATTCTCCATAGTCTCTTATTTGACTTCTACTATACATTCAAGAGCCCTTAGATTTTTTTTTTTTGTTAAATTTACATCTTGATGAGAAAGATCAAGAAGTAAATGCTGTAGTTAAAAAGCTCTGGGCAGATGAAGAAGGGTCTTCAGTGAAGTCACTTGACTGTGGAGTAAGCTAATGAATGTAATAAAAATGAATTTAAACTGCAATTTGCAATGCTTGCCTGCTAGGAAAATCTCTTTTTTTAACATATGTTACTGCTGACAGAATTATATTAATAGAAAGGTAAAAAACTAAAGAAATCAGCAAGAAAATGAGAATTTGAACATGGCTGGTATAAATATACACTGGAGACACAAAGAGTTCAGGGTCCATTGTGAAGCATTCATTGAATGACCTAAAGATTTGAAAATGCAGAGGAACTGTGGTGATGGCTGCCTTACATGAAGCAGAAATAAATGTAATTGTACTAATTTTAATTGTTAATTAGACATAAAAATTTAAAAGGAAAGTGGAATTTTTTTCTTCCTGAATACTGATCACAGTTAATAGGAGCAGATTTTTTTACAGCTGAGAGAGTCATGTGTGTGGTTTGTCTCAAGAATCATTACATTTGAGACACAAATCATCTCAACAAAATGACGATCATGCTGGCATTTGTTTTGCAATTCTTCTTGGCTGGTATGTTTTATTTTCTGGCTTGCTCCTCTAAGAGCAGTATGGGTGGGTCAAGTCTGTTACATGTCAGGCTTGGTTTTAACTCATGCTGGGGATCTTTTTTGTTGCTGTGAATTTGTTTTTAAAATTGCAGGTGTTTTATTTCACAGAACATGCATATGGTTCTGTGGGAGTTCCAACCTCGGTCTTCCCAGTGATCAATCAGGAGGACTCCGCCCCCAGCAATGAGAGCTCCTCCTTTGAGGGAGGCTGCATGGGCGGGACTGAGGTCTAGGGCGCTCCCCTCCCTCTGGAAAGTTCTGTTTCATTCGACACCCTGTTGGTTTCATGTGTTGTCTATATTGCTGTACCCTCCCCCCCGAGTTTTTGATTGGACCCTGGATCCCCAGGCCCCCCCCTCAGTTGCACCGCCATTGGCTGTACCCCTGAACCCCGCCCAAGTTCTGTGCCTCTTAAAACCCCATGCACACCCTCTTCTCTCCGGTCCCTCCGCCCTTTTCTCATGTGGGTCGATGTTCCATGTTTTAATAAAAGAGATTTGGAGGACACCCCCTCTCGCCTCCCTTCGCTCTCTTCCTTTGCTGCACCACCACGCCCTACCTGCGCTCTTGCCTGGAGCTGCCTCGCCTTGAGCATGAGCCACCCACCCGACGCTCGAGCCCTCCCCCTTCAGCTCTGAGGCCCCCCAGAGCCAGCGTCCTCGGCAGAGGCCAGGAGGACAGCAGGCGACATGGTTCGTCTTAGATGGGGTCACTTAAAATACTTAATCTGACTTCTGGGTTGAACATTACTCTGAGTATGAATGAAAGAAAACTAGTTTGAAAGATAAATGGCTGGAGTGAAATGGGAATAAAGTTCAGGTGACATAATGTGGCCGTCTTATGAAAGATCATCCTAGGACGTGTAACTCAACTGAAAGTGGGCTGAGGACCACTGACTTTAAAAGCACCTTTAAATACATCTTCCTCTGAGGCTGGAGGAGCATGTTCAGATGACCGACAGAATGCACCTCTACAGATGAACCACATGGTGTCAGAAAAGCATAGCCCAGCACTGCTCAGGTGTTGAGATTTCAGTCAGGCTGCATATGGCTAACGTTGTGTCATCTTATGTTTTTTTACGTGGCTCCAGTAAAATGCTGGCCTTCTACTTTATTCTTACTTTTCTTTTTTCTCTTGTTTTTCAGTCTTCGGGTTTCTTGACCCCTCCCCGCTACCTTCCCACAGTCTTTATCTTGCCCTTTAGCTGAATATATTGTTTTGCTAAAATGCTGGTATAATGAAATCCTGCTGTTAAAATAAAATCCTGCGGGAATGTATTTGGCAGGAATTGTGTGCAGGCAACACAAGCTTTTCCTGTTTTTTTTTTCTGTGCTCAGAACTTTTTCCCAGAATTGCAGCTTGAAAGAATGAGTCTTTACAATAAGCTCTCTGGGTTTAAAATGATTCATGTGGGGTAGTAAATAGGTAGGTTACGCATCTGCTCAAAAATTAACAAAACTCCGTATTATTTTAGCTAGGTAAAGAGATGTTATAAATTGCGTAAACTTCAAAGAGAGCTAGGTAACAACCTGATTTTTTAAAAGGGTTTGAATTAGTTGGCTCTCTCTTCCGTCCCTTCCCCAATACTTTGTTTCTAACCTTTGCATATGCATTCAGCAAGGTACTGATCAGTCTTCTCCAACCTTCCCACTTCATGAACATTTTGCAAAGCCAAAGCACCAATGGTTTTAGTATCTCTGTCCTGGAAAAAGCACAGTTCTTGTTGCAGCCAGTTTACCTGCGACTGTGTTGCTTTGAGCATGGAAAGGTGAAAAAGAAAGTAGGGAATAGGTCTGATAAGCCAATAAGAGAATGCAATATAGAAATGTGGACACATTTCTAGCCAAGAACTTCCTCTCTAGAGATAGAGTGTGCTATATTTAATGTATCTCACATTAAAACATAGAGCCATATCTAATACCAGTGTGTGAAGGTATTTTACAGCATCTAAAATCTAGGTGTGTCCCCAGATTTAACAGCTTGTGTTTGTGTTTGTGTTGGAAAGTATTAAAGCTCCTTAGAAGCCCTTGCTTCTCCTTCAGGCAGAGCAGAACTTACTCTGACACCAAGTAGATTCTTCTGGATACTCAGTAGTTGCCTGGTGTGTATGTTTTTGTGCCAGCGTGCTTTCAGTTTTGTGCAAGTGCCTGCTGCAACAAAAAAGAAATTTAGGTTGTGACTGCCTTTCCAAGGAAGCATTCATCAGAAAATATGTTTTTCCAATGATGAGTTAATTTTAGACTGGGATTTACTGGAGTGATGATTTGGGGAAGGCACCCACTGAGAGAATAGAGGCACAAAACCAGAATGGAGTAGATCCTATTAACTCTAGTTTGCCGCAGCATAGAATGAATACTGTCTGAATGCTGGCTTTTTCAAGCCACAAGAAACCCTGCCAGAAAAAAACCCCAAACAATTAAAAAGGACAATAACACACTTTTTGAGTTAATAAATGGAAGCTGTAGTGAGCTCCAGAAAATTGAGTACTCAGACTCTACTTCTGTTTGATGTATTAGCGAGGTATTTTTCAGAATATGGAAGGAAAAAGTGATACATACTAATGCAGATTGTATGACATGTATGCGGTCTTTCTAGTTATGTAAACAATTGGCCGTTTACATCACTTTGCTTCCTATTGCCTAGCTAAAGCTTCCTGACACTTCAGTGCTGTAATTCTTTGAAATCTGATACAAATATATTTAGAATACAAACATGAGGTTACGAAGAATTGTGGCTTACAGGGAATTTCCATGTACCGCACTTTTAATGAATCTTCCTATCAATTTCCTTTATGATTCAATCGATCTCCCCAGCCTTTGACATGGTATTCTAGTACCTTTGCAGCTCTTTATTTTTCCTAAATCAAGCTTAGCCTATGGCTATCTTAAACATTTTGATGTGGAAACCTCATTTTCTGTCCTCCACGCTATCAAAAATAGTCAGATTTGGGAAGAAAAAGTCTTCATGAAAAAAAGAAAAAGGAAAAGGGATATATAAAGTTAGTGTATAATTTGCACTTATAATATGCTGTATCCCTGTCACTGCCCTGACTCTTTACGCATCCACTCTGAATTAGTTTAAATAGTCATTAACATTCCCCAAAGTGCAGTGTATAATAGGGATTGTGATGCTGATTCTGGGCCAGTGTCAGTGTGAACTTCAGGAGGTTGTTTAATAGTCACTGTACATACTTTGTAAAAAGACAGAACATACTTTTCAAACTTCACTGCACATCTGTGCAGTTGCATGTGTATTGTGAGCCCTGGTGGCCACTGAGCAAGCTGGGCCAAATCTGCCATTTGTTATCATGTTAAAAATCTGGATAAATTCCATTCTTTTAAAAACAGAGACAATCTCTGCACACCACTGTTGTGGAAGACAGATCAGGGCCCACTGTTTGTTTTTGGCTGCTGTCATCAGTTGATGATCTGTGTTCAATGACATTATAGGCCTACAGTCTCAATTTAATTTGCTGTTTTTGAAGACTTATCTGATACTCTCCTTAGGGAGAAATAAAGAAAGAAAAAAGAAAGGAATGCCAGCCTCTTCTGCCTTTCTTCAGAGCCTCCTGGTCTCTATCTTCTACAAGTACCTATGCTGTTCAAGGGCTTTTCTTGTCCTCCAGGTCAAAGCCTTAGATACTCTCAGATTTTCTTGGCTATAATGCTGTGTTCTAGGTAAAGGTTTTGTATGGTGTCTTGGTTTGAAAGACAGGCGTCTGTTTAAGTGAGGCAGAAACTCCCTTTGAAATGGGAAATGCAACCCCCTTCCCTCTGGATTATTATAACTTTGAAATTAAGGGGCTTTTTTTCTCAAGGATATGAGAAATAGGAATAACAGTGCTTTACTAATTTATAGATATAAACCAAAACAAAACAATGAACAGCAATGACTATGGCAGTTGTAACAGCACAGTCACCCAGTGCAGCCTTCTCGGCTCCCAGGCAGCTTCCCCTCCTGGAGGTGGGCTGGTCACAGCCGGCAGCTTCCCCTCCTGGAGCAGGGCTGGTCACAGCCGGCAGCTTTCCCCTCCTGGAGCAGTGCTGGTCACAGCCGGCAGCTTTCCCCTCCTGGAGCAGTGCTGGTCACAGCCGGCAGCAGCGCTGGTGGCTCCCAGTGAGCAGGGTGGGTGCAACAGCTCCGGTGAAAACAGCGGTCCTGTGGAAAAGGCCTGGTCCTCGCCTGAAGGTCCAGTGATGCAGCCTCCCGTCCTCTGGAAGTCCAGCGGAGAAAAGCTCCCTTGTGCCTGAAAAACCTCTGATTATGTCCAGGTGGGAAATGTTCAGTGCCCCCTCCCAGGCAGAGCATCTCACAATGGGGTAGTGAGGCACTGATGGGCCCATTAACAGGAGATGGTTTGGAGTCCGTTATCTATGAGTCCTTTGGCAAAGCACAAATGCTCTCATTAACAGAAGATGGTCCGGAGGGAGGAGGCAAAGCAACACTGCCCCACCTGGTTTCACAGCTCATGAAGATGGTAATAGAATATATTGCAACCCAGGACATATGGTTATGTATCAATGTACTTTGTCTTAGAAACTACAGGATGACCTCTTACTGTGCGTATTCTGCTGTGTATCCTCGCTGAGTCCTAGAAATCAAACCTAGTTCTCAGGTGGCACAGCATACCACTGCATACAGACGTGTGACAGGTAGTCTGATGAATTGATTTTGGTTTTTATTTGTCCTGAGTTATGTGGTTCTGGTAGCTCTTTCTAATTTGCTTAGTCTATGTTACACAGCATCAATATGATTGTTCTAGTTATGGAAGTTTCAGGGTTAACTTTATACTGAGCTATATTCAAAGGAAACAGATGTGCAAGAATTTTACTGGGATAAATGATTTTTGTTTGTTCCTATATGTCTACTGTCAGCAGAAATTATGCTAGTAAAGCATGTACGAGGTAAGATTCTCTGCTTCATGGTCCATAGTGTTTAGAATCATAGACCATTTCTGAACTAACTGCAATTAGGGAGAAAACTTTTGTGCCAGCTGTCATTGTTAACTAGTTCACTGTCTGAGTATAAAATACGGTGGTTGCCAGAGGTGCTTTGTGAATGTGCCAAAGATGTATTCTTCCTAGTTACAACTTTTGGAATTAGGGGAATATATTGAATCACCTTTATACAGTGACTGGAAAAATAACGTAAGATATTTTTCTAACCTTTCCCACCACAGTTTATAGAAATTGGCATTTATAAAACTTCATTCTGAATCAGTGACATTATGTGACAGCATATTTATTCTTTCAATGATGCTGGTAACAAAATTGCCTAGTTCATAATGTAGGTTGTTGATCGATCCTATTGGCCAACCCAGTCTGTGACTGGAATTCTGGACATTTTTTCCTAATTTTGTTGGGCCCATCGTACTTGGTAACAATGATTATTTTAAAGAAGGTATATAAGAAAAAAAAAAAAAAGAAGGTTACATGATTTCCTTCTTGGGGCAAAAATTGAGGAAAAACTCCATAATAAAAATTCGGTTGTAAAGCACTAAATTCATAAAAGTATATAATGCAAGATGTAGTTGATCTATACAGAACTGCAATCAGTGGGTGTAGTTTTGCCTGGAAGTTTGCTGAAATTTAGATATGTTTGATGTATCAAGTACGTGTAACTACTAGCATGGGCTTCTGGCATCTCTGTTTATGCTTCCTATTCTTTCTACTCATATGAAAGCAACTGAATAAAAAGTAAGAACTTATTGACTGTGGGTGGTATTAAATGCAGCCTGCAAACTCTTCTTCACAGCCATTGCTCAAGGACAACTTCATGTCAGTCCAAACCTGTGTTTCTTCTGCTTACTGAACAGTGATACTCATGTTGTTGTTTTTACTAGGATGCTGCTGTACACACCTGTAACTTCCCTTCCTGACACCTCTGATGACATCACCTCGATGTCAAAGAATGACTGTTTCTATCCTTTTCACTGGCAGTAGTCTACAAAAAAGCACAACCACGAATTAATCTGTTTAGTCTCAAGGCTGAGCAGTGCATACTCCGTGTTGCACTAATTAAAAGCGGTTATCTTCATCTTTGCCTAACCTTGAAGGTATCACTGAGTGACCCCAAAGCTATCTTTTGAAGTGCAGTGGATTCATCTTTGCCCCTTTCTTCTCACACTGCAGCCACATCTTCTTGCTCAGCCAAACCATGCTATCCGCCTAGAAATCCATTTTTCTCATTTCTGTGTGGTGATGATGATTTTCTTCCTACCTCTTACCTTAGTTGTGTTGACCACAGAGAGGCTGTCCATCATCGTCATTGTTTTTGGGGTTCATCAAAGATTTTCAGTAAAAGCTTTCATCAACTTTTCAGCAAAGTGTTGATTTAAGTATTATGAAACCTCTCTGAGGATAGCCTTCATCAAAAAGTAAGTGTAGAAGAACATGCAATCTCTTGGACTGTGCCTGTCTTCGGCACAGCTGTAGCTTACCAGCTGTCCCAATTGATAAATTTAATAGTAATATTTCTAGGGAGTGTACTAGGCTTTGTTACATCACAGTTAAAAGGCTTTAAGGCTAACACCAGTTGACTCAGGAGAAAAAAAATGGGAGTTTGTAGTTTGGAGGCTATTTATTACTGTATCAGGAGGAAAAAAAATTCCTTCATCTGTGAGTCAACTCTGTTGAAAAAAACCCGAAGAAACTAAAATTGAAGTGCAATAGCTGGAAATTACTCTTAATGATGAAAATAAACAGAGACCAAGCAAACAAAAGGCCACAAAAGGAGTAAGAGCCAGAAGGGCTAGATTTTGTATTTTCTCGGGATTGTGGTGATATGACTTATATTTCTGTGGCTTGCTTTATTTGCTATTGATTGATCACTCCACAAAGAACTCTGTGATTCATCTGAGCTTGTTGCTAAATATCTCATTTTTGAAAGAAATTTCATGTTTGGAAACTCGCCGAGCTGACAAAATTGTATGTCTGTGTCTACAAATTGCTAGTTCTTAAGTAGGAGAGCTTCAGATCTTCCCCCATTGTCCCACTGTTCTTCTTCAAACCTGCCCTAAAGGATACACTGTTCTGAACACATTAAATGTTCCGTCACCTTGCCTGTTGAGTGTGGTCTTAAATGTGAAACAGAGGACTTCAGCAGTTATATAATTCTCATAAAATGGAAGAGACAAGTACATTTATTTGTTTTACTTCTGATTTGAAGCAGTGCTTTAAGAGTGAAAGGTTTCTTGCCTTAGTTCCCAACTAAGATATCCCAACAGAGATTCGGTGGGCCTGAGCTCTGACATTCTGTCGGGCAGTACATCCCGCGTATAAAAATCTCTGCTGCTTATGCATCTTAGAAAACTCTTTTTATGTTAAACATCCGTACCAGCTCCGAACGGAGGGGTTCTCAAGTACAGCAAACCTTCAGGTCTCTGCGGCATGCTCTGTCAGGGAGGGCTCCACAAGATGGCAGTGTGTATCCAGAATCTGTGTCCGTCTGCTTTAGAGAGAGAGATCTTCCACGTGCATCAGCAGATTTTGCTGGTGGAATGAAATATTTAAAAGTTCCATATGACAAAACCTCGATTTAATTAAATTATTTTGATTATTTTGCTTAAATTAAAATCACTGTGCATTGTTTTAATATTGCTAGATTTGTGTGCAAAAATAGAATTGCTTTGTAAAATATATGTTATTTTCCCTTGACACATTCCATACCATAAAATTTATCTTTGATCAGACAGTATTATTTTGAGACAGATGACTCTGTATAGCAAATACAAGTAATTATGTCCATTCATAATTCAAATAATACCCTTTTTTAGAGAATGAGTCATTGCAAATTAATTGTTCCTGTCTTTGTATCACTTTCTCTGCTCAACTTAGTTGAAGATTGCTTTGAGAGCATCCTGACTCATATATGTAAATTATAACCACCTACAGATTAGGGGTGTCTTTTTGGGGCAGAGAAGTGAGCAGGGAGGCAGTTCTCTTGTCAAAAGAGATAGGCAGAGAATACTTGCCTGGTGATGAAACATAGGAAAAACACCCTTTCAGCCTGTGTAGAAGGTTATCCGTGCTCCTTTATTGTTGCTGGACACTGGTGCCTTCCTTCTTTGCATGAAGTAATGGATAGGCAGCAGCTGTTGGTCCCAGGGGCTGGGTGCAGTTCTACACGGGGAGCAGAAGGGCTCAGAGGCCGCATTTCACTGCAGAAGCAAAATGGAATCAGGGTGATACTGAAGGAGGCTGTTTTAGCAGATATTTAACAGTTAATCACAGACACACAAAAAATGAAGCTCATTTGTGAGACAATGAAAGAAGAGGGAACAGGACTGTGAGAGAGAGGGAGAGAAAAACAGTTCCTCCAGAAACTACAATGCTATTAAGACCTGGTTCCCAGTGGATGACTGTGCCTTATGGGGTCTAATAGGTATGAGCTCCAATCTAATCTTGGCTGGCAGTTGGAATATTCAGAGACTGCTGGGGAACACCAAGTTTCTCTTTCTGGTGGTATCTCAGGTGATTAATAATGTCAGAATGCATGCCTTAGCCTCTCCATCTTTGGGTCGCTAATGTGGCCTCTCTCCTTTCCTTGCCTGCCTGTTTCCAAGAAACCTCCTTTGAGACCCCTTTGTCTTATTTGGCTGAAATTGAACATAAAGTTCAAATATTGCCAAAGGGAAGGAGACTGGCAGAAACAGGCTGAGATATGGGCACGCAGCTAGTGTATGTAAAAGCAAATTTTCATCCTTCATGGTGGTAGTGGTAAAAACAGAGTAAAAAATTTAATTTCTGTTCCTCAGCTTACACTTTTGAGGGCACACAAGGTCAGTATGGAGGAAATAAGGCTGAACTGTATCTTCTGCCACACATGAAATATTATGTATTTTAGCAATGATGCAACTATTTTGGCAGATGGATGTTTACCTGTATTGGATTCCTCAGGATGTATGTAAATGCACTTTCTGTGCTGATGGGGTGCTTGTCTCTCTTTTTACCCTCCTGGTCTCCTGAATTGACAAGAGCCAGCTAATTTTCAGCACTAGAGCATCTGAACAGTTCTTACTGTACATGGTCACTGGTTTTCTTATAATAAATGCAGCTCTGTAGAAAAGTGCATTGCTGAGGAAATCCAAAATACTTGCTTCTGTGTAACTTAATCTGTGATCTCTAAGCATGCATCTTTAAAGATTTCATTCTGGCATGTTGTTGAATGTATTTTAATTACTTTAGTCAAGTAAGAAACTCTTCACACAATGTTGCTGCCCTGCCTCATTGTAGTCTGTCTTTAGAAAATACCTAGAAATTTTGTAGTATGTTGAAACACCTTAATTTTCAAATTTCTGAAGACACTCAGCACTTCCTCAACAGCGTTTCAAAAATACATCCTTTGGTAACATAAATGTGTAAGGTAACGTGTGGGTGTTGGTGGCATACCTGAGCCACCAGTGGAAGATGCCTATTTGTCCATGCCTCTATCTGACTGGTAGCACAAGTGATTTGCCTATTGCTATGACACTGGCAATATGATTGTCATTTCCTGACACTCTTTGGGTCCTGAAAACCTAAAGTGACCCTTCTTGATTCTTGCTGCATAATCTGAAGTTGAAATTTTGATTTCCGTGAAGTTAAAACAATATTCTTACCTACCTCAGTAGAAACCCAATGGTATGGTTTCAGCCATACTATCTGAGAAACTTGTTCTGAAGGACTTAAACCTAACTAGGCAAAATGAGCTTGGGTTGGGTTTTGTTTGTTTCTTTGTGGCTTTTTGATTGTTTGTCTCGGGTATTTTATTTGTTTTTTTTTCTGTCTGAGGGTGAGTACCTGAAATGCAAGGAAGCTAAGTGGGACTTTCTGAAAAGTGCACAGCCTGTGTGTAACACCCGTTTGCCATCTTGGTCAATGACATGGACATGGGATTGCATGCTCCAGCAATTTTGCTGAAAACACCGAGCTGTGTGGTGCAGTCTCGTGATGCTGGAGGGAAGGGGTGCAATCCAGAGGGACCTTCTGAAAGGTGGGTCTGCGTACATCTCATCGAATTCAACAAGGGCAAGTGTTGTGAGAGCTGTGGGAGAAGAACCTGGGGGTGTTTGTTGATGTGAAACTCTACATGAACCATCATTGTGAGCCTGCAGCCCAGAAATACAATTGTTTCCTGGGCTGTATCCCAAGCAGTGTGGCCAGCAGAGAGAGGGAGGAGTTTCTGCTCCTCTGCTCCTCTTTGGTGAGATGTCACCTGGAACTCTGCATCCACCTCTGGGGTCCCCAGCACAGGAAGGACATGGACCTGTTGGTGTGGGTCCAGAGGAGGGCCTTGAAGATGATCCAAGGACTGGACACCTCTCCTTTGCGTAAATATCAACCCAAAAATGAAAAACATGTTTAAAATTGGAGATGTGGCAGATGACAGCGTCAGCAACATATGTCGCACAGCATATGAATAAATCAAGTCCCATCGATGGCTAATGAAAGGCTTTTCAATATGCTTAACACTAAATTACTTTTGATTAAAAAGCTTACTGGAGAGACAAATGTAAACTATAGCTAGGTGCTCTCACGTTAGACAGTTATGTGCTGAATCTAATTTGAAATGGATAAGTACTAACACATTTAATTTCCTGCATACTCAGTGAGACAATGTTCACTTTTTTTTTTTTAAACAGCAATTTCGAGTGAGCCTTTCAAAGTGCTTGAGTCAGCATCACAGCAAGAGTGTTTGGAAAGATGATCATGCAAATGGAATTTCGAGTGATTTAATATGCTCACCATCACAGGTAGATAGCTTGATCTATGGCATACTTAGAATGATGGAACAAGCTGTATACATCAGTGGTGTATTTCAAGCTGTTAGTATTCTCAGCAAATAATGTTTAATATGGGTTTATCTTTAGTCTGGAAAACTTACCAGAAAGCGTGATGAATAACAAAATTATGGAAGCAACAAAATAAATGAGAGTGGATATCTGGATGTAATAGCAGAGAGGAGAGAGAAAATAAACTGTCTGGGTTGCACTGTAACTAGTTTTGAGCCCTTTGTACTAGATCATGTCTGAACTGTGATTTCTTTTGATTATTCCTCAGACTGAAAACTTGAAATCTAAGAGAAATAGCATGTATGGTAGTAGTCATCACAGGAAGGAAAGCATATAGCTATGTGGGAAAGGATGCAACACTGAGTTCAGGGTCAGCCAAAGAGGCGAAGCAAGTACCTCACTAATAGGTGAGGTAATGGAAGTACTGGAAATAGGCAACTTTATACTAGAAAAGGGTGTTTCTTAATGGAAAAAGCCTTGAGGTGAAGGAAAGAAATGCTGTGCACTGATAAAACCTTTTTTAAAAGGTAGAGTCTGTAATCATTTTCAAAAACGTAGCTGATTCCCTTTGTGATTGTTTTTCTCAAGGGTTGCATTTTAAATAGATATTGCATTCTAGACAAATTAATAGGCAAATATCCTGTCCTAGCACCCTTTTAAAACTGCCAGAATGCGATGAGCATGCTCACTCTTTGCTCAGTGGCAGTCCCACATTAGATATTGCCCTCTCTAGCAATCAGTATAAAACTTGCCTTTCAAAAATTAAATGGGTGCCTGTTTAAAAAAGTTTGTAGTCCTTACATCTCTGAAAGTCTGAACAGGTAGATACTATTTTTTGCACTTTTGGGGGCACTTAAAGTGATTTTGAAATACACCGATATTGCTAAATTTTTTTGTGCAGATTTATAGTTCGAACATAACTGATATTCTTATTTCTATTCTGACCAGACTTTGGCCACAATCTCTGTGATGGCAACAATCTGCTGTCCAGTTTGGTAGTCTGGCCCATAGCAGGAAAAGGAGCCTCTGGACTGTAGTGAGGCAGGGTAGCAGCTGAGTAGACACACAGGTCTATGCTGAACTGAGCAGGAATAATAGATCTGAACAGCTCCAAACCCACTGGTTTATTATGCTTTTTGTCCCTGAAATTTCTGCTTCAGATAACCTTTTTTTGATAATAGTTTTCCTTTTTTTCTAATCTGTTTTCAAGGAAATTAAAAATATAAATAAGTAAGTATGTTGCATTCCATATTATAGAAATTACAGAAAAGTTTACTTTGAAAGGAACCCTTGGAAATCACCTCGTCCAACTTTCTGTTGAAAATAAGGCCCTCGATTAATTTATGTAGGGCTGTGTCAAGCTGAATCTTCAGTGCCTCCAGTGAGGAAGATTCCACCACTTCCATGGTTTATTTGATACAGAATCAGAGCACAGTTGAGGCAAGATGGGACTTCTGGAGGTCATCTGGCTGGCCCCCTTGCTCAAACAGGTTGCCCGTGACTGTGTCCTCATGTGAAGTATTGTTTTTGCTATATCCAGATGGAATTTCCCCTGAAGCAACTTCTGTATCTTGTGTCTTCTGGCACCTGTGCTTTTCTGTGCAGAGAGTGACTTCATCTTTTCTGCATCTGCCCATTAGCTACTGGAATACTGTCATCAGATCTCTGCTGAGGTCTCCCTTCTCTAAGATGAGCAAATCACATTTCTTCAACTTTTTTTTTTTTGTATATCACATTCATCAGTCCTCTAATCAACTTGGTGGATCTCTGATGGGCCCTCCCCAGTTCTTCAGTGTTCTTCTTGAGCTGAAAAACAGGATGAAGTATTCCAGGTGTGGTCTGACAATCACCAACAGGAATAATGGCAGCCCCCAAGCTGTTGACTTACCTCTGACTGACACAGTCCAGGACCCTTTTGGCCTCATTGCTGTCAGGGCGCTCTGTTCACTCAAGCTTGCTGTCCCACAGGGACCTTCCTAGCAAAGCATTAAGTCCCCAGCTGAGCAGTTGGGTATGTCACCAGGCTCATCCATCTGTCTGATTTTACTCAGGATATCTTCCCAGGTTCTCTTCCACCACTCTTCTCTGCCTGTGTATGGATGTCATAAGAGAAAGATTTAAAATGTGAGTTAAATGGTTGAATTTTTCTAGTCCAAGGGAAACATAAAACCAGTGCTCCTGCTAAAGGTTTAGAAAAAGAGATAGGTATGTTATGTCATGATGTAGTAAGATTCCTGTCAGAGAAAAGATATCCCAAGCACAAGTTGTACTTGGCCTGGCCATTAATGAGGAGCCCACCTGAATACTTAACCATCCCATCTTTGAGGAAGGGATGACATGTTGTTCTTTTTCTGTTCAGTGAATTATTTAATTAAGATAGATATGTGCATTTTATCTAGCACTAATCTAACTGCTGGGATTTTTTTCAAATTTTAAAGTACAAAAGAAGAGAGAGTCAAACACAAAAGAGATACAATAGGAGATATAGAAGAGATACAACCAGCTCTCCAACCCACGTCAGCCTCTATGTTGATTCAATTTTACTTTATCTGGCTGAAAAATCCCAGTCCTTCATGCCAAAATTGATTACATCATACGTCTTCTGTTTCTGATGTTCATATAGGCTCTTTAGCCTACTGAGACAAATGTCTGTTTTTCATGTTTCATCACCACTACTGTACCTGTGGAAAAATGTGTACTCTTACTGTGCCCAACCCAACTTGGTGTTAAAAAGTACTGTTTTGTTTAAATTCCATATTGTGGGATAATAATAAATGGACATATTGTTATTAATCTTCTTTTACTAAATATTAGATTAATCCATGCACATACGCTTTAAACTGCCCTCTACATTTTCTGTAACTGAGAAGAGAACAGCTTGGTATCAGGATAATGCAAATAGAAGTGGAAGAAACTATGGTCTGTACTCCATTTGCAAAAACCTTTAAAAATCTGAGCTCCATATTTAATAGAAATAGAAGACAAAAGTTAACATTTGAAAAGGAAAAAGTAAATGTAATACATATTACATGAACATACTATAGTTGTATAAGTAATCTGAAATCAAATACTTTAGAAGAAAACATGATTTGGGTTTGTAAAAAAGGTGATGTTTATCAGATCAGCCTCTGTTCTGTAGCTGGGTATGAATTCTCAGATAGCTGCGTGGTGTTTAAGAAAGAAGGCAAGATTCAGTGATGCATCACTGAGTACCTCAAGAAATAAGAGGTGGGAATTAGATGAAAGTTTTTCGAAAAGTGCTTTGTACCGTGGTTTTAGAATATCACCCCTCCACAGCACTTTGTTTTGCCACTTCTCACCGCCATGGAATAGGGCGTGCAGGCCCCCTGCATTGCACACATCTCTCACCAGTCATTTCTTTATCTTCTGCAGTAGCACTTGCTCAGCTCACTGCTTGGGTCGCAGTAGTCAGTGTGTTACAGAGGGTTTATAGGCTCATTTGAAACCTTTTCACGCATAGTCACACCAGCAGAGCTGTACCCCCCACTCAGGCGTCTTTGCTACAGCTTATGAGACTTGAAAGCATAGGATTGGTGCAGAAATATACTCTGGGAGGCCGGGATTGTGAAGGCCCTAAGAGAACTGAGTCACGACTGACACAAAATGAAGAGCTGAGATACAGATTAGCAGCCTAGTTACTATAGTGATGGAGTGCTATCTTGAATGTGAGTGTCCTTTTCAGGGCTCGACAAAATAGGTGCCTTTTCTAAAATAACAATATAATTTGCCAAAGAAAAAAGAAAAAAAAAAAAGAAAAGGCAAATGTGTAAATTGTGCCTGCTGCTTTCTGTCATATGCATATTTATTTCACAAAGCTGCGATGGTAAAAAACACCAACAGATCTGGTACCAGAAAAAAATCCCATGTAAATAGGTATATATGAGCTGTAATATCAATGAACTAACTACTTGTTAACACTAATGCTTTCATGTAAATTGGTTACCTGGCAATATGTGGGATAGAATCTGATCACTAATGATCCTGTTCTTAAAATTACCTCCCAGTTTCTGTTTTATTTGTAAACACCTACAGCCCCTTTTGTGATACAGCTCCCACAGAGTGCATAAAGAATGGCATTATCAATTAATTTGCCTGGCTTCATTTCCCAGCTGTACATCAGTGTCATGCTATGCATTGAAATGTCTGTCTTCTTAGATTTTCTGGTAGGAAATAAAACCAAAATGATAGTTTTTGAAGCCTAACTGAGAACAAATAATATAGACATATAATATTTTCAGCACTGCAAAGAGAAAAGGCACATTTCATACTGATTAAAATGCCTTCCGTTGAAAACGATGAACACTCTCCCTGGTAATATTTTCCTAGGAGGCTTTCAAATTTCTGTTTCAGTATTCTGTACTGCAATGCACATGTTAATATTATTAATTAATTATTTTATTGTATTGGATGCATTTCAAAGAAAGCTGTTTGTTACCACATAGTATTTTTCTCATAAATATTATTTTCTTTCATAAAATGATTGCATGTTTTAGCCTCTTGTCATTGTGACAATGTTTAAGTCTGCATTCTCATTTTTCAAAAGATTTTTCACAGATCTGAATCCTCACTTTAGACAGCAGAGTTATCATTACTGGAAGACCTACCACCATGTGTGGAACATTAATGCAGGCAAACATTAATGGTAACATTAATGGTAAAAGCTGATCTGTCTAATGGGTTAAATGTGCATGAAGGAAGAGCTTGGAGGGGGTGTTCCAACACTAATTCAAAGGACCTAGAAATGGCTGGCTGAGGCATTCCAAAGGTCCTCCTCCAAGGCAGTGCCCTGCATGTCCACTCCCCATTCTCTGGCCTGGGAGACTGGTTTCTGCAAAGTGAAAGCTCACGTATGTACAATGCTCATTTAATCTTTGGCTGACTTGCTGACACTGCTGACAGAAGGGCAAGTTTGAGCCATCTGCAGTGGTCACGTTCTGGTGGGCAACTTTGCTGTGGGATCTGATCTGAGATGGCCAACTCATTTCACACAGATTACCCCACAGCCTCCAGACACGGCAGCACTGGTTGTTACAGACCTGGGCTGGATTCAAGCTGGCAGTTAAAGCTTGAAAGGCTCCATATGCCAGTGTGTCCCCTGAGCCATTAGGTGACATATGGTTTCATTCTCAGAAAAATGATGCTAAGCTGATCTGAAATTATGTATGCAAAGGTTAAAGGCGCCTTTTGCCATACCTCATGGGAGCTTTTTGCAGATATTTATATCACAGGGGAGAGATCCATAGTGTGGAAATTATAAATCCCTTCATTCATTTAGTATGCTTATTCATGTTAAATTGAATGAACATTGGTATCCTCAAACGACTGAAGAAGCCTTTAGGTTTTCTGGTATGTTTTTTTGATGTGTGTGTTGTTCTTTGTTTTTGTGGTTTTTTTTTTTTTAGAGGCTGGTTAGAGTAAAGATGTTTGCATATTTATTTGTTGTTTTCATTCAGCTATGTTGTTTTCTTATGAAAAATATGTCTATTAATTTAGTTTCTATCTACAGTTGCCATGTCACCTGTACAGAATTATTGTATAATCTAGCCAACAGAACTCCTAAATCTACCTTAGCTGCTTTTAACTGATAGGCATAGCTGAACTCCTGTTTCTGTACTACTCCAAAACACATTCAGAAAATCTTCTGAGAAAATTGTCAGAAGTGGTTGGAATATGTTATCTACAATTGAAGACCATGTTGAAAATTTAATTTCTTCCAGACTATGGCTAAAATTTAAAATACTCAATTTTCTTCTCCCTTTTGTGGGAGTTCTGGTATCTACACAACACAGAGATTAGCTTCACCTAACTTACATTTCACACAGACCAGCAGAAAGAAAACTGGCAGACTCTTTTCCCTTCCCTCACTGGATATTTTAGAAATCTACTAAAATTAGGCTTTAAGTATATGCATATTTAGAATAAAGTGATCTCATGGCTAGGTCTTTACTGCCACTCTGAAAGACACCAAGTGGAGAGCAAACCTGGGTTCATCTACACCTATGGCTAGATTTGCAAAGAAAAAATTCTGTTGGAAGGAAATAGAAGACTAGGAGGAGCCTAGGATCTGTACTCCCAAAAATCTGGTCACAGATAAGACTTCCAAGACCTTTGTCAGCACCAGAGAATTGCTGCTGTGCTTACCCTTACTAGTACTCACCTAAAATGCTTACGGCACAGTCATTTAAGCTGGAAATATGGCACCAAACCTGAAGCAGGCCTGGTGATTTCACTGGGAGTGTTGTTTTTATTCTCCTCACATTTCCTTCTTCTTAGTAAGCAATGGAAGTGCAGGTACTACAGTGGGCATAGGAGATGTGTCATTATTAAACGGTGTGGGTCTACAACTGTTGCACCAAAAAAATGTTGCTTCTGATGCCCCTAAACTTTTGTTGTAAATATGTCCCCAGAAGAATAAAATAAGATTGTTAAAGGAGGGAAGGTACACGTGAGGGCATTCCTCAAGAGGAAGTAGAGAGTGATTGAAGTTTCAAGGGAAAGCTATAGGAGAAAAAGTCTTTTATAAACCACAGAGAAGCCTGGAGCATACTCTGTGGGATCTGGAGGAAGAGATAAAACCAAGAAATAAAAAAGTGTTCACTCATAGCATGATGTAAGCTACCAGGAAAAGAAGAAGTGGTTGTAAAGAATGAAAATATGTATCAGACATCTGCTAGAAATGGAGCTGAGACAGACTAGGAACTGATTTTGAAAGAGATCCTGTCAGTATATAAATCAGTTTATAAGCAGAATGAATGGAAAAGGTATTCTTAGCCTTTATTGCAAGTAAGAGTAAAGAGCATGTATTTTAGTAATTAATTTCTATATGCTGTTTTTGTAAACACATTACGAAATACTACTTAGTCCAAAAATTGATGTGAAAATTTGAGACCACCACGGGCAACAAAGCAAACTGAAAATCTGGCTGCTGGAATGATTCTGATGACTGAGTATATGAAAGAGCCCATACCCAGTGTATTGCGCTTTACTTTGTTTTTCTGCAATGTCACTCTTTTATTTCTTTTTCTACTCTATGCTAACATGTATAATTAACTGCAGTTTGCTCTGTTTTGTTTTTTTTCTAGAGCAATCTACAAAAGCTACCACTCTCTGTTTATGTAGCTCTTTTAATCATAACCATGAAAAGGGCTGCTACAGAAGCTGTCATGAGCTGGTCAGGGGTCAGTGCTAATTAACAGAAGGACTTGTAAGAGGAATAGTGTGACTCTGAGATCAAGGCTGGGATGTTTGGACAGAAAAAAGCTGGGCAACACTTTGCTTCTTTTGGTGTGACAGCTCATAAAACCGCAGAGGAGGAAGCTGCAGTAGTAAAGATGAGGATATGAGACAGATGTGTTAGGTTTTCAGTAGTGATGCTCTTCAGGCAATGGCCCCCCCAGTCTGCTGCTTCCTGGGTGATAAGGAAGGAGTGAGGGCAGTCAGCTCAAGGATCAAATTCAAGGTTCAAAACTAGGGTGAATTTTTCCATTGCTTTCTGTATTTGAGAAGCTTCTTTCAATTTTAGGTGTAAATCGGCACACTTTCACTTGATAGAAAAGCTGAAGATATAGCTGGGAAAGCAGTGAGGAAAACTCCATAAATTTATCTGTTTGTGGGAGACAAAGGAGAGAAGTCCCTTATGCCATTGCCTGAGTGTCTTCTGAACAGAAATGTCAGCTGAAGATCATTTTATTAAAACTGCTTGTACTGTCCCAAACTGATATGTATGTCTTCTGTGGGACGTCAGGGCTGTTTTATCCCAAGGTGACGGTTTTCCATAGGGAAAATTAATAATTTACATTCAGAGTCTAAGCCACTGCTGAACTGTGTGTGCCTAAAGATTACATATATCTCCACAGAGTGAAAGCCAGATCTGATAGGAAACTGTTTACACCAACCATGCATATACAGCTTAGCAGAGTGAGTCAGGTTTTAGGCAGGTGATTATTCTAGCAGGTCTGCTCTGGTATTTGCTGTTTTATAGGCCAGGACTATAAATCTTTGCCACTTTCTAGTGTTTTGCTCCTTAGAGAGGCTTTTTTTTTTTTTTTTTTTTATGTTACAAGCTGATCTAAATTTAACCATAATTATGAATGGAACATGAATTATAAGCATTTTAAAGCCTCTTAACTTGATACAGTTAAACCAACATTTGGGTAATAAATAGTTATTTTATGCAGTTAACCGAGGTTTTTTTTATTTGTACATCTATTTCCAATAGGTGGCACTCGAACAATTTCTGTAAATGTTAGGCTGTTTGAGTCTGAACTCTTGCGAAGGAGTCTGTGCAAATAATAAAAAATTGATTTGTAATTCTTTTTTCTAAACATCATACAAAAATTTTCTGTGTTTATAAATTATATGTTCAAGGGTGAAAACTAGGGAAATAGCAGAGGAGGAAAAGAAAGAAATTTCTGAAATTGTTTAATCATAAAATTCTGTGAAATGTGTTACGGCAATTTTATTTTGTATTCTCCAATTATCTTCCAAAGCTACTACAGTCTTTGCCCAGGATGTCTGTAGCGCCTGGTATGGAGACAGCTCTACTGCCTGTGATACTGTGGAGTTTGAATCCACAAAGCAATGATTCTTCTGGCCCTTAGACGAGGGCCAGTGGGAGAAAAAGGGAAAAAATGGAGTTGAAAGAGATTGGCTTACAGGGGAGTACAAGAAGTAGTTATGAGTCTGGATTTACCTAAATGCACAATAATGGTAAAATATTCTGGGCATGATGATGTGGTTGCCCCTAAAACTGAGCTGATTCCAATTCACTGCCATTCTTTGGCTGATGAATAAAGCTGGGGAGGAATCTTGGCAACACTGAACACAATGGCAAAGCTTCATTAAATTGATAGAAGCTGAGATTTTGCTTTGTAGCACTTATCTTCCACACATCCATTGCCATCTCTTGTGATACCGGGCATAGCAGAACTTTGTGGTTCTGAATGGTCTCCAAATCTAGTTTAGCCAAGAAAATAAGTGCGTGTTCTTCACTTTACGTAAGGCAAATTTGGTGACTCAGGGTGGTCGTTCCATGTGCCAAGTAGAGTAACTCACAGTTCAAAAGACTAGGGCATCTCATTCCAGAAAACTTGATCTGCCAAGCAGCACCAGTGTTATGACATGTTGTGTTGCTGGTATTCTATGTGTTTCACATGGATGTTTATTTTTATCCAGGATAGTCAATCTTGCACAGCAAACCTTTGGTAAGGTAAAAATAATGTCTTGCCGATTTCTTAGTTAATGGGTGCTGTTTTAGACATTCTGCCCGTCATTCTGGGCAACAGCTCGTCCTTCATTCTCCCCAAAATTGTAAATTTGAAGGTAAAATACATTTTTAGTTAACTAATAGTGTAGTAACAAACATCTAACTCCATTTCCTAAGGAAGTTTGGCATGGTTAATAGAGGTTGCAACCAAAATTCCTGAAGGGCAAAAGTGGGGGTTTTTAAGCTAAACTTGCTGAAATCTGACAAGACAAAACAAGACATAGTATTAATTAAAAAGTTTCGTCATTGTGTAGAGTTAGTTTCATGTTTGCAGTAAATGGCACAACACTTGCCTTCACTGAAGATTTGCCTGGAACACAGAGAGGTTTATCCTATATTCAATGAATATTTTTTGTTTTGTTGGGATGTGGGAACATCAGTATGCAAACCAAATACATAAATATGCATTGTCTTATTGTGAAGAATCATTTATAAGCACACACTAAATAACTTTTCTGAACATTAACTGCAATGCAGAAAGACTTCCCTTTCTGTCAGCTGCTCCTTTACCATGCTCTTCAAATCATGTTTGGTCAGAAAACCTCACTGCCTTTTTGTGCTCTCTGTATTTGTTTTGATCAATCTGTCAAAACAAGTGACAGCAACACTGGAGCTGGACTGTGTAATATGCATTATTTTTAGGTTTCTGTAAAAGGTATATGTCCTATGTAAGAGCTGCGGAGAAAAGGCATCATTATGGAGGAATCCTAGCTATAAATTGGACCACATAATTTTCTCCACCCCAAATTAGCAACACAAGGTAAGACAGATTGGATTTCAAGAGCTGTGGCACCCTTCCCTCTGTTCCGGTTTACTTGTTTCATCTGGAGCGAAAACAAGCATGTTCAAAGGCAGTATAAAGCAGATAACTTCCATGAACAAACAAGCATCTTTCAGCACCAGGAAGGTTAAAAAAATGCAGTTATTTATCATGTTACGTATTTGTTCATTGACTGGTTTCAATATGATATCAACGCAATATGATCATACTTGTCAGGCAGAGTAGTGAATTTCTAGTTGTGTCTTCCTGGTGAAGGGTTCTAAGTTTTAGTTCCTCTTTTGCCTCCTTTTCTAATCCTTTTGCCATCCTGAAAGGACTGAGCTTTGGCTCCTTTGATAATTTACTTGCCTTAATAAACCTGAAAAGTGGCTGACAGGGCTGTATAGACAAACCCTGACTTTTCCTTGGTTCTGACCAAAGTGGTTTGCACAGGCTGGCTCGCTGTGGCAGCTTCAGCTGAGGATTTAGGACTCTAGCAGATCAACTATGTCATACTTAGCTACAGGAGTTTTGGACATTACCACCCCCACCTGCCCATTTCTCCTTACCAGCTGCAGGTTACTGCATTTCCTAGCCAGGATGACAGAATGGAAATTACCTCTGTACTTAAGTTCTCCCAGGTCAAGGACTCACATTTCAGTGTAAAACCTTTACTCTTGGCTTAGGTTAGTTCACCAAATTGTACTTGTATGCTTAGATGGGCTGGAAGCCTGAGAGCCTGGAAACTGGTACCAACAATTAGATGTTGCAGTGCTAAATCTGCCAAAACATCTCTGTGGGAGCCCTAGAAAACATCAAAATTGAAACTTCTACCTTGTGTTGCACCAATAGAGCGGTATTTAAACCACAGTGCATTTACTTTAAAATTCTCAGGGGGAAAAAAAATCATATTTATGCAGGAATTCTGACTCTTTGCTTTCCTTTTGCTTTGAACTCATCAGACTCACCTATATTTAGCTTGTAATTTGGCTATGAATAAATGTGTGAAATCTTAAGTAGGCAAAATCTATATGCATAATTGCTAAAATATTTTTGCTTATCATATGCTGTATTTGGTACTGATATTTGGTACATTATTTTTAATATACTGAATATAGAGATAGTATTTTGGTTAATTATTGCTCAGCGTTTTACTTTGTTCACATGTATTTATATTTTTATAATGTCTAAACAAAGCTAATTTTTAACAGAAAGCATATCTTGCATTTGGTTGTATTGAAGATCTAAGGTATACAAATAGTTGTGCTATAGAAAGATGGGTTGGGTGTTTTTTAAGATACTCAGTTTTCACAAATACAATTTGACATGAAATTTTAGGATTTCTTTTGGATTTCCCCAAAAAAGCAATAGCATGTCTCCTCTGGGAGTTCCGTATTATGATATAACAAAATCTTTCTTCAGGGAGTAGGTAAAATAATGTCAGTATATTTCCTGGCAGTTGGGAAAAGATGCCAATTAAAGCATGAATTTGGTTACCTGTGCTTATTAGCCTATCCCTAACTAACAAGGCAACAAGCTCTTGAATTTTGGGAGCTGAGCTATATTGTGTTTAACTCTTTTATCCGGTGAGAATCGCAGAGCTGCATCTTTTAATGATGCTTCTTCTCCTTGGAGACAAATAAATGTTAAATGTTGTCAGTACCCTCCTT
The DNA here is from genome assembly GCA_013398015.1 of Oreocharis arfaki. Lineage (NCBI taxonomy): Eukaryota > Metazoa > Chordata > Aves > Passeriformes > Paramythiidae > Oreocharis > Oreocharis arfaki. Next base: position 270,478 of record VZRR01013412.1, on the reverse strand, counting down.
CACAGTTTCTCTTTTAGCTCTGTCTGAATAGCTTTCTGCTTTCACTTATTCCCTTGATGCAAATTTTATTGAAATCTCAATTGCTTGTGAATTGGATCTCAACCTATCTTTTGAATTTTGTCTAGAGGAAATGTAAAGCTACTGAGAATGACTGTTCCTCTTTCTCTTTTCACCCACTCTCAGTAACTCCACAGACAATGAATTATTATTTTACTCACTTGTGTGGCACCTTTGCTCTTCTAGCTGACAGAGATATTTATGTCTTATAGTGTGACTTGCAGGTCGTTAATTCTGTACTCTGAGAATCTGCCAATGAACAGAGAATTTTTAAAAGTCAGGTCTCCTTGCAAGTCCTGCTGATTTGATGGAGAACTTAATCAGTTGACATTCATTATGAATCTTCTGGATTTCCTTTGCTGCTAGAGGTAGCCAGAGCAAGACTCAGAGTTTTGAATCCCTGGAAATCAAGGTCTTCCCAGTAAACCTTCAAAGCCTTGCTAGAATTGCAGGCAGAAAAGGTTAGCTTCAAGGTGGCTGCTCCTCCTCGGGCCACATGACTTATTGAATGAAAGAAGCGTGGAGGCAACATACCGTGGTTGCATGTCCACACTTGGCAGCCTAAAGCTATAAGAAGGGAGCTACACGTTTTGTGCGTGAATTTTTGATGTGTGCACGGAAATTGCTTGGTGTGGGTGCAGCAGATTGCCCCTGGCGGGGGGTGGCGTTAGCTAATCTGAATGTGAAGGTCAGCACAAACCTCTTCTCTGCTGCAGTTCCACTTGAGTTTGACTCATGAGATGTCTCACTGTGCTCAGCCAAGGGCGCTTGTCCTGAGTAGCCAGGTCTCCCTAACCCAGCAGAGGTGTCACTCAGCAAAAGTCTAGCTAGAGTTCTCTGGTACCAGAGGATTGCATTAATGTTGTGTTTGCAGTTAACAATTTGACTATTTCACTTTAAATTAGCACTGAAAGATCTTGCCTTGACTTCAGTTTCCATCTTCCATTTCTTTGTTGCTGAGACATGCCTTCTCTTGTCGTGGAGCTACTTGGGAGCACTGAAAAGGAGCATTGCCTCGTGCACTGACCGGGGTTTGTCCTGTGGCTGTCCTGCTGTTGCAGATGGTTGAATTTGGAACTGACAGGAGAGCAGCCAGCAGTTCTCAAGCAACTTCAGTCAAATGCCATTTTAGGGCGACAGAGAAGAGAAAATCAAAGTGCCTCTAAATTCCTGTCCTCAGGGCCCTTTTCCATGCTGCCAGTCACAGATCTAGTGGTCTGTTGCTGCTGCTCTCAATAACAGAAGGGCAGCTTCAAGCAGCTGGGGAAGGCTATGAGAAGTGGGCCCAGGAAGTTGCTTTATCTGTTAGCCCTGCTAGCAGAGTGTCAGCTGTGGAGGTCTTCCATCTCACATGTCCTTCTTGAAGCATGATCTTTAGCATTTGGAGAAGATGAAGAAGCACACCGTGTCCTCCTGCCCAGTCACCCTCAGTGACACAGAACAGAAGTGTAAAACAGGTCTTCTAGGAAAATGCAGAATTTGTTTCCAGACTGAGGCAGCAGAAGCTCAGCTTGCCATGCCAGGGACTTGAACGTCCCTTTTTTGTCCTCACTCTTCTGACAGATGCCCATACCATGCATAAATACCCCCCCAATAAAAAAATGAAAAGCAAACCAAATGAATCTTTAAAAATCTTTTGCTCTGTAAGCGGCTTTATTTCGTGTTTAGACCTTCCTAGAACCTGTGTGCCTGAGGTTGCTGGGGATGTGCTGAATCAGTGCTTTACATTCCCTAGCATGGTTTTGCTCTCTGATGTATTCCTCCTGTAGCAGGGAAGCAGCCAGGTGAAATCATTCAGAACACCAAATATTAAGAAACCGAAAGACAGAGTATGCTCACTGTGTTGCCTCCAGATTGGAGATGGGGTATTACAAGCTGACATTTTCCTAAAATTGAGATTGGAATTGCTGAAGCATATAAGATAGTATGTTTGCACGTACTTCTCTTTGGAACCAAAAACTTAGCTGTAATTCCAGTCTCCTATGTGGAAGGCTTTCATTGTTTCCGTTATAGCTGTTATAATGCTGCTGCTGGAAAAAACATGTTTCCTGCAGGCAAAATTCACTTGTATGTGTTTAACTTGGTTTACATTTTAATCAGCATGTTTATCTGGAGTAATTTGAAGCATCAAAAAGCATTATTGATTGCTTTTATTTCTATTTGTTTCCAGTGATTAAAAATTAATTTTCTGAAACAAGTCTTCCAAGTAGAATTTTCTTGTTAGGAAATACATACATACATGTGCTAGTCAGGAATTGCTCTGCAGCCTCAGAGATACAGCTTGGAGATCAGTGACAGACAGAAATTACATGCCAGACCAGAACAAAGCTCCTGAAGCCTGTCTAGAATTCAATAGAATTGACTAGAATTCATTCTAGAAGGCCATATTTTTCCCAATTCAAATTTTGATTTTGTTTCTTGACAACATAAAAAACCCCCAAACTCCTCTGTTCAAAAGTCCTGCAGCCTACCTGTGAACTCTTGTTGCCTAGTTGCCAGCAGAAATACCGGATTTTCTTAAGGCTTGTTGAGGACAGTCATCCAGAAGAATTTGCACTTGGATGGTAGCCTTTAAAAGTGAAGTGCCAGTGATCCCAAATAAGAAAATACCTCAAAGAAAAGATAACACAGGTGGAACTAGGCAGTGTAGCTGCTCGAATTTACTGGCTTTTTTTGAAAATGATAGCTCAAATCTAGCAGTATTTGGGCTAGTCAGTATTGCATTTTTTAAAACCAGCTTTTTGGGAGAAATGCTGGTCTTGTTGTCAGGACCGGCTGTGTTCTCTGGTGATTCCAGGGTATGTAAAAACAGTGCTCAAGTTAAACTATAAATACAGCAGCTAAAGTAGTTCAAGGTATACTTAACTTTCTGCATCCTTAATCTTTGTAGTGATACATTAACAGAGTGCTGTCAAAATCTCTGCAGTAAAGCTGCAAGATATGTCTGAACCTACTTTGAGATGTTCTTCAAATGTGCCCTGGAATAAAAAAACCCCAACCATTTAGGTTTTGAGATAAGGGGGTATTTTTGACTGCATCCACTGATTAAAGCAATAAAACATCCCATGGGACAATAGTATTTTGTCTGAACATAGTCAAGTGTTGCATATTAATTCCTTCTAGGTATTGCTCCTCATTATCTGTAGTGGCCATAGGTAACCAAAATGAAAATAAGCGAAGCATGTACAGAAATTGTCTTCACCAAATATATGCCACAGAATTTTGAAATGGCTCCAAAGGGGCTTTTTACAGGTTGGAAGCATTGAAATTTCCTTGTGATGTAGGCATAAAACTTTTCAAACATGTGTGCACTCTGTTAGTTTGTTGATAGACTCATTCCACAGTCCTCTAGTAAATATAATAGAGGGGTCATTAGTTCTGGGGAAATGGAGTATTTTTCATCACTGTAGCAGAAGTGTGTACATATCATAAATGGAGCCTGAAGGGATTTAGTTCCAGGTTATTAAGTGTTCATTTGAGATGGTGGATAATAACTGCTGTTTCTGATATTTTAGATTAGATGGCCCTTATTGCTTGTAGGACTTATTTTCAATGACTGTTAGTCTTATTATTACAAATACATATTTCATGACTGAGGCAGTATCAACAAAATCAGTGAATTCATGTGCAATCCAAAAGCTGGAAAGTATTGATTCATTAGCTAGCACTTTATCATTAACCGAACTCTAACAAGAACTCTGCTGCGATGATATCCAGTAGTCAATGAAACAACCTTGTTATTTGAAACTTTTTACATGTAAAAATGAACAATTGTGTGGATTTGTTCACTTACTAGGATACATAAAAGCACCAATAAAAATCTTACAGAAAAATTTTCCCTAAGAGAAGCTGCAGTGGAATTGCCATCACGCTGGGAAAAAAAAAAAAGACATTAGGGCAAACATAGGTAATTTTTCAAAGGGTTTTTTCCAGAAATAACACTGTTGACCACCCCAGTAATGTTGTGTTTTCCTTGCCTAATTAGATTCATAGCCTGTACTGCATCCTCAAACCCTTAACAATAATGATGCAGTTGTTAAATGGAGTAGCACATTTGAGGGAGAAAAATAGCATTAACTATAGCAAAATCTATTTGAAAACATAATTTTCTTCTGCCTGTTTGTGAAGAGACAATACAGACTAAGCTTTTTTTGTATCAGTATTTTGCAGATACAATTCCTTTGATTTAGGTACTACATCTAATAGAATCAAGAACTTTTCGGTATTAATTCAACTTTTTGAACTGTTCCCTATGGCTGAATCATCAATATACATTGTGAAGTTACAGGTCTGATCAAATGGCACTGATATTTATGTTGGGCATGCAGGACAATCATAGTGGAAATCTAACACAAAGGGGCTCTTTTTTAAAGAATTGGCCAAATAGCTAAACCAAATATTATATTTCAGATTTGCTACTGCATTTTTTTCTGCCCTTTTGATTCTTGTCAGATGATTGTTTTATTAGTACTGTAGCTCTCCTTGATGCTGCTGCTGTTTGCTATGGAAAAAACAGTGACCCTGATTGTGAACCACTGAAGTCATACCATTGAGTCTGAACCCTGGCACTGAGTACCAGGTAAGGCCAGTACTCTCACACATTTCATTAGACACTAGTGGGATATTGGTTCATTTAAGGAATGGTGTTTGAGACAAGTACAGCTAATTATGGAGGCAGCACATGATGACCTGCTGTCAAGTTTGGCTTCCCTGGTAGTATAAAACTTTTTCGGTGTGTTTGTCAGGCTGTCATTTTTGGAGCTGGAATTTCCCCTGCTTTCTGTCCATCATAGCTTGAAATATATGTAAATGGTCACCAAATAACACACAGGTAAATATAGACAGCTGAAAGAGTTGGGAATAGTAAGTAGATTTTTGAATTGTGTGTCCTGACTACTAAATTTTTGTATTCAGTTTTGTCTTAAATGCATAACATTATGGATAGATCCTGTTCTTCTCAGTAAGAAACAAATAGTATAGTAATGCATAATTCATGAATGGAAGTGTTCTCAGGAAGTATAAGGCTTTCTAGAGCTACTCTTTGGTTCATCATTGTTTATCTACAGATGCCTTTTTCAATCCAGGGGTATTTTTATGTGACTTACTATTCGTTATTCACACTGTAGTGTAGTTAAGTGCTGTTTATTAGGCAAGGTAGAGAACAGCATCCCCCAGGACACAGGCAGTTTGTAATTAGTAGGAACATTTGGTCTAGAAAATTGGTAATTATCCTCACATTCCTGTCATTTAACTGTAGAAATGAACCATACAGAGCTGTTTTTTGGTTTCAGAAGCCAGATCTATTCTAAGTTTTGTGTAGGGAGGCTCTGTTCCAACACATGCAGCTCCAGTGGGTGAGTTGACCAAGCTGTGCTTAGTTGTGCGTGCTAGCATATCTGCATGGCTGATTAAATTATCATTCCTGAGCTCAGCTGAGGTCCACCTTTAGATCTACATGAAACATATTACTGTGCTTTGATCCCACCTATACTGTTTTGGTTGGGTTATACTCGTCTGCATTAGCAGGTGACTGAGCACATTACCGAGCAGCTCAGTAGATCAAAGTGGCTGCTGCTGATGTCCCCACATGAGACTACACAGGGTTCAGGGGTTACATCAGTCTCAATCTAATTTGTTTAGTCGGACCAAATATCCCCATTATGCAGGTGTCTCAAAACCGTCTGAAGAGCTAGTGCTTGTCTCAGATCCTTAGGGGCTAGGGTCCTTTCATGTACGCTTGGAACACAGCTTTTGGTCTGGTTTTGGTTCCTCAAAAAGAAATCTGGTCTGCATGCATCAAATTGGCTGCAAACCGGTGTGTGGTACACGCAGACAGTCAAGGGTTTAGCTTAAAAAATATCTCTCCTGGTCTGAATTTAAGTGCAAATTCAAGTGGAGCAGCTGACAGGTGTTGAGTTGCTACATCCTGCCTGTAACTGATGGTGTGAATGCTTTACCATGGTGTTCAAATGAAGTCAGACTGCAGATTAATGTGGTTTATGGTCACCCTTTAGACTGCCTTGATTTAAGTCAGCCAGGCTTCAACAACTGGCCACAGCTCAGAGTTAGTTTAAGAAAGCAAACTGCTGTTTCTCAGGCATTAGTCACTGGTTCCTGGATCAGACAGCGCTTAAAGAGCAACAATGTGAATGGGTAAAGATTGTGCTCACCATGTCTGTCATGCACATAAATCTGGGCATGCTAAGTAGGTGCTCTACAGCTGACATCAGTATGCCAGCTTAAGTGCATGATCCACACTTATTGCATCATATATCATAAAGTTTAAGTCTCATGACCAAAATACTAGTCACTGACCTATCCTGTACAATTTTAGTTGTTTACTGACTTAGGCAAGTGCCAGCTGGGCTGGTTTATATGCTGATGTAAGATGCGGTAATGTCTTGCTAGTGCAGGGTCAGAGTGGTACTGATTATGAGGACTGTTATGCAATTAATTTCATTATATTCAATATCCATTCAGTTCATTTTTTATTAGGCAAATTAATAAACCTTAAGGAAAAAAAATCTGAGCAATTAGTTTTTCTTCTCAAATAACTAGCCCAAATTTCTTAATATAGTTACTGTAATCTAATTTTTTTTTTTTTTCCCCATTGGAAAGATGGAGGAACTAGGGACACAGGAGTTAAAAAATGCTGTATTCTGTTGAAGTGAACTGCTCTCCCAACAGCTTATGCCCACTGAATATCCTGTTTTATCAATGGAGGCCGTGTATACGAACAAGACAGTTTTTTAAAATATAACAATTCAACATGAACTGAATATTGTTTGTTTCTTTATTGAGAGCCAGGTTTAACATTTTCAGTTTTATATGAAATGCCTAAGTTCAGGCTTGAATGTCACCAATTCACTGAATAAAGCAAAAATAACGAAACATTATCTGCCTCCTTTCTGTGTGCCTTCAGCTTTGCAATTTGCAAGCAGCGTATCTGGCTACATCTGACTGCTAGACTTCATTATTTCTAGTACCTGATACCTGTCTCAGTCTGGTTGTATGTGTAAGTAGCAGTGAAAATTGGATGAACACCTGCATTTGGGGACAGAAACACCTGATGTTCGATGCCATGGAGGTCTCAGGTTACTGCTGACATGTAAAATGTGTGCTAGAGTAGGTAACCATGACTAATGCATATGCACTTAAGCAACTCACAAAGATGTTTTTTGCTAAGAGTGGGAGCACTGTGGATTTTCACACTTGTGGTATGCACACTCTTTGCTGCATCAGAAGTCCATTCACATCTGAAATAGGTTCCATGCACTTGTGAAGGTAAAAAATGCCCGCAACACTCCTTTGGGGTGTAGCTAATATGATGACAATTGCTTGTAGAGGGAGTGATTTCACTTAACTCTGGATGCCCTCAGAACTCCTTACAGGAAAACTGCTCCTCAGAGACCTAAGGTAGTTTTTAGGGGAGTGCTGAAAATCGCATTTTATGAATTGCATCTACTTGTGTATCCTTTTTCCTGTCTTACATAACTTCATTAACAGCTGGAAAGAGTGATGTAAAAGTTTTTCTAATAGTTAAAGACATTGATATTAAGTGTAAAAGAACAATAAATGCTTATTGAGCCAGCTTTTCTTGGATCCCTTCTTGTCACGCTGACATGGAGTAGGGGTAATCTGCACCGATATGGGTGGCCTTATAACACCATAAATCAGTGATGAAGTTAACAAATCTAACAGATCTGGTTTTCAGAAGTGGAGAACCTGTCATTTCTACATTTCAATAGCCCCTGCCTATGCCCTTTAGCTGCGGCTACAGTAAGATAAACTAGTCCAGTTTTTTGGTAAGTGGCAGCTAGTTCAGGTTATGTCTGATCTACCAAAGAAAATATTTAGCTTGGGTGTAATGTTTTAGGAGTGGTATTCCTCAATGTAATACTCCCACTAAAAACAAAACCCCAAACCTCTGGTGACAGATGAAAGGCAGAGATTACGTCTTGAGATAAGAACAAGTTACTGTTCTTAGTAACTGTAACAAGTTACTGTTACAAGAACAAGAAACAGTAGTGAGATGAGAAGACAATACTAGTAGCAAAAGTGCTCAAAGAGAGGGTGATTTACATGCAAAAATTACTGCCCGATGTGCGGGACTGCAAGGCGATGAGCAGTGACCAATGCCTTCTCCACCCCGACTGTTCCCTGACCCCAAGCCGACCCCACCTTCTTCCTGAAAGCATCCTGGACTTCCACCCCACAGAGGTGATATGAGGGGGTACAGAGTAACACCCAGACATGGCCACAGGGCTCCAGGATGCCATCTCTCACAGCTACTGAGAAAAGCCAGGACATTGGGTTACAGAAAAGAACTTATTAGACAATAGTGGGAAACAAGTGGACGCAGAAGAGAAAGACCAGTCTTTCAGAGCAATAGCAGCTACAGTTTTATTATTTTTTCAGCATTGCTTTTCTGATGGAAAATAGCCACTGAAGGAAACAATTGCACGCTTTTTGGGTCAGTTTTTATGAAAAAAAAATTAAACCACAATCCCTTAAATTTTCAATAACAGAATAACATTTTACAAGTTTTCCTTCATTAAATAACAACATTTTTGTGACAACTTGTTTTTTTCTGTGGAAAAATTTAACTTTGTTGAAGTGAGAACAATTGGTAAAACCTTGTGTTTTAATTAAATACTGTTTTAAAAGGATAAAAAAGGCATTTCTGTGAGGTCAAAATGGCTTAATTTTTGTTCTGTTTTGAGATTTATCAAATGTATTCCTACCTACTTCTTTAGTATAAATAAAGTTTCAAAGTAAATTTCTATCTGGCACATTACTTTTACAGAAGAATAGCTGTTTAGACTTATGAGTGTTCTCTTATGTGCCAAAGATTCATTGAAGAGACAACAAATGAATGTCTTAATCCAAAAGACAGGTATTTAGGTACACAGACATGTCAGTAAACAGGGGACACTGTTATTACCCTGTGCTTAGTTATTCCTACCTTTGTTTCACCTAACCCAGAGGAAGATGCAGCAATTGTTTGGATTAGCGCATGGCAAGTGATACTTCGTAAAGAATTTCTGTGCTGTTATGATGAACTGATTCACTGTCTTCTATTTCAAACTCTCACACTGGCTTGCTCTTACTGCTCTAACATTTGTCAGACTGGCTCATGATAAAGACTACTGGCTCAGGGGAGATCTTACATATCCCAAGAAAGTTAAAGTAATTTCCTCTGTTTGTTTAATTATAAAGATCTGTAAATGTTCTTATATGTTGATCAGAAAAGTTCTTTTTTTCCCCCCTCATTCCATTAAAGAATATGTTTCTCCTCCTGGCCAGCTGATCAGGCTAATCTTTAACTCCCTCTGCTGTGGCTCATCAAGACAGACAGAACATCTTATGTCTGCATTAAGCCAGACTCTGTGAGCTGTGTAAATGGAAATGTGCAATTTTGCATGCAGCTGTCTGAATGTATTATCCCTATTAAACAAGCTGCCCTCTTTCCTAGCAGTATGTTGTTGTCACTTGGAAATGCCGAGTTACATAAGAGAGTCCTGATTCATCACAGTAACTATATATCATGGAAAATTAGAGTTGTCTGCTTCTCATCTATTCCTTTGTGCTTCTTTTTCCCCTGTGGCATTATTCTTGCACTGAATTTCAATAGGACTTTAATAGTAGCTCTAGTAAATAGTTTGGAAAATGGACAGAATCTGACCTTTAGGTTGTTCAGCAACGTAACTGGTGGTTTATAGGTGCATGCAGAAGGTCAGAATCAGGCCCAGTGCTTGCTGCGTTTACACAGTAACTTTAAGCAACAGTTTTATCTGGTGAGGGAAGAGCCTCGATAGACAGCGGCGTCATTTGTTCTTCCCGTGTTTTCATGTGTGCCTGGACCTGCCTCACTCGGCCTTCCAGCCGCAGAGTCCATTCCTGGCGAAGTCTGCAAAGAGAGTACAAGTGCTTAGCAATTATTGGGCCAAATCCTCCACTTGTATCCAAGGCTTTTCAACAGGGTCGAAGCTTTCCTCTCTTTCATCACCAGAGCACTTGTCCTGTATTTATTTACCAATTACACATCCCTCTAGCTTGCTAGATTGGGAATGCAGGGGAGAAAGGGATAGTGCTGATGCTATCAGTGGTTGACATTGCCGGATTCCGAATGAGTCAAACAACTGCTGAAATAGTGTCACTGTGAAGAACTCTGTTTTTCCCTCTGGGGTATTCTCAAAGCCACACAGAAGTACTGCTTATGCAGTAAGGTCATTCAATGTGTAAAATAAAAAATAGAGTTTTTCCCCCCATCCCTCAAGTTCTACTGTAAAATGCTGTGGAAAAGAGCAGTCTGAACTTAAAAATATGCCCTGTTGGGTAAAAAAAACACCAAAGCCAACTCTGCAGACCTTGTATGTGTTTAATGAAAGGAATTGATGTCACATGCAAGAGGAGCCACATAGCTTCAGGACACTAGTATAGTAAAAACAGAAGAGAATATCTCTAGGGACCACTGCAAGATATTGTTGGCTGGCTTGTTTTCTGAAGGAAATGTTACGAAGCACCTGACCCAGCAATGTTATAAGATTACATATTATATAGCAATGCCAAATGCATCATAGGATATATGGGTTTTTAAATTACCTTTGGTATGGTGAAAAGAACAGCAGCCAATGATTTCATCTGAGAGTAACTCAGCTGTAGCTGTTTCATGTGGGTGCTTGTGTTATCTTAGATTCTGAGTTTGGCTTTATATTGTGTTTTAAACTACCTAATCTTCAATATTCTTTTGTGCATATAGTTAGGCCTCAAAAAATAAATGCAGTGAGTTAAGAAAAAATTGCCATTGAGGACACTGGTGTTTCTCATCAGTGTCCTACATGTCTCAAAAGGAGCACTTGCCTTTATGTAAAATCACATCCTTCTCCCGAGCGCCTCTTACGTGAGGTAGTGGAAATGTATGCTTTGTTATGAAAGTGTCTACTGACTCCTGAAAGAATAATTTTTTTTCAAGTTAGAGAACACTTTGTGAACAATCTTTTGTGGGTTTTGACTGGGCAGGTCACTCTGCAGGAACTTCCTTGGGTCTATTTCAGTTGTGATGGGTCAGCTAAGACATACTGAGTATGTAAGTTAACACGTATTCAAGGTTCTTTCACTGCATTTCTCTTTTTCTCTTCAGTGAAGATCTTATAAAAGCTTTTAGTATTTTCAACTTTGTTAAGTCAAAAGTGTTATCTAAACCACAAATAGCATTTTGTTTGTACTGTCTTCTCCTGGTAATCTTTTGTGATTTAGAGGGATAAATGTTTCCAGTGAAGCTGAACTCTTTGCTGTATTTTGTCTTACATGTTTTTTCTCCAGTAATTTTGTGATTGTGATTTGGGAATACTACTGGCTACCTGGAGTAGGATACTGGAAGGAGGATTGTCTGCATCTGACTTTTTCGAGACACAAGGCCTGCTGAGATCTTGATTTCCAAGTCTCTAAACGATGACATTACTTCCTTCTTGGGCACTGGGGTCAAAGTACCTAGAAATTTTTTCCAGGAAACAGCCCTTTAGCAGCACCTTCCAATTTGCTGAAGTCAAATTAGTTTATGTGAATGTCCCAGTTTTGAGAAAAGTTGAGAAGGTGCAGGAAAACCTTTATTAATTTCAGGAGGAAAGCACAAAAGGAAGCCACACAAGACATGGTATTTCTTGTCCTCTCTTTCTGTCCATTAGTAGCCAAAATGGTTCAAACTTCTGCATTGCAAGAAGCTGAGCAAATATTTGAAGCAATCCACCACACTTGTGCAGAGTATCTATACCACAATGCAGCAATACAGATTTCTCTAGGCAATCCCTGTTATTTTATACTGCTTTGTAAAAAAAAACACCCATAAGCAAAACAAACAACAAACCCCCAAAACAACAACAAACTCACAACTTCTTCCTTTGAAAGGGAAAATCTCATTGTGTCGTTTTTACCTTTGGATTTATATAATGTGAAGGGCTGTTAAATATGACAAAGGTGCCACAGGTTTTTTATTCTGCAGATTAAGTGGGTGGTTGTCCCTTTAATGTAATACTATTTCATTTATTTGTGTAGCTGTACCAGTTCCAGGTAAAATTCCTGCTATTTTCTGGCTGTCACAAGCCATAATTCCGAAGTGCTTTATTTTTTCATGGCTATGCTCCAAGGCCTTTGAAGAATGCTCATGAGGTTTAAGGTTGAGGGGTATCTGAGTTTCCATGCAGAAGAGCCATGGTAATATGAGACAAGCAGCTGCGAGAGGAAAAGTGCCAAAGATCCAGAACACAATCTGTGCTATGAATAAAACAGTACAATAACAGGTTACCTTATTTTAAAACACGTGATGACATGCCTTGCTGTCTTGTGGAAAAGGAAAAATACCACTTACTTGTTCAGGGCACTTTTGCTTAACCTAGACTCTTCAGCTTCTTGTTGCTTAGTTTGCTCTTGGATGACCTTTTCCCAGAAGTTCTTCAGCTCTTCCGCATCATGACCACCCATCCTGTGGCGTCTAAAGTTCATGTGCTTGCTCATTTTCTGAAAAGCAATTTGGAGGTCAGAGCAGTCAAAAGCCTAACCTGAGGCAGGTACTGTATTACTTAGCCCCTTGAAATTTCATTCCCATGAAGTGCTATTAAAATAAAGTATGTTACCTGAAAAGAATAGGTGACTGGTGCTTGGTCTGCCTTGAACCAAAATATAAGGCTTTGAAACAGGCCTTGGGTGACAGCTGAATGGCATAACTATATTTTTGTTACTGAGTAATGACTGTGCATGGGACAGTTCACTGAAATATTGTGGATGCCTCAGTGTGTGTGAGATTTTAAGTAATTTTAGAAGAACTTGTGAAAAATGCTTTCAGATATAGTGCCACTGTCACTGAAGTTCATATTAGATGTGAAGGACTTTCCTGTTTTCTTTCTCCCATATTCTTAAAACAGATCACAGATAGTTTTATCTCAGAGAAATTAATTGCTCCTAAATGATTCCTTTTGCTACTCCAAATGGTGTCATGCACAAAATATGCAAAGGAATTGTGAATCTGAAGTTGAAGCACACAGAGTGCAAAGCCCTGGGGAGCTTGTTATGGTCTTATTCTTCATTTTATCAAAATTCAGTCTTAAATACTGTTAAAAGTAGAGCTCATTAAAATACAGGGATCAGTTCCAATAAACGAGAAAAAAGACAGAAAATAGGCAAATTTGTCCTTGCTAAATGTATGTTATTCAAACACCAAAATTCTCATCATGTGTGATGTGCTTGCTGGTATTACCATATCACATTGGTTATCAAATCATAATGATACTTTGAAAAGTTAAATTCTGTTGTTTACTTCCTGAGTCACTCTCCTCCACTAAGCCCCAAAAAGAAGTGGGAGGATACAAGAAAGAAAAACCCCAAAAACCTAAACTCTAGAGTTTTCTATGACTAGATCAGCCCTTAATTTGGGGTTTGCTTCCTTATGTTTATCCGTATTAGATACTTTGGCCAACACTCCACTCTGTAATGCTCATGAATTAAGGCCTCATAAACCCTGATATGTACTTGTGAATCTTCTTCCTAGATGATTTCATACTTTAGGAGCTATCCTTGATAAATACAACCAAGACTGTGCTAATATAGGCCAGTCTGAGGAAACCTTTGCTTTGTACGATGCCGTAAAGTGGAAGATGAGAGTAAAAGAAAAGGACAGACAGATGTAACACAATTGAGGCAGATTTGTGTAAGGTCTTACTATCAAATACAGTATTTGAAACTACTGGCACCTTAAAAGGATACATAAGTAACTTCCAGGCATCTTCGTAGATTGAGTATTTTAGGTTTGTCTCAACTTTCACGGATCTGTTTTTTAAGAAGATCAGTAACACCAAATAATTTCACCAAACTTGGTGCGAAGTCTGGCTGGACAGGAAAAACTGCTTAACAAAAAGAGGAATGTCTGAGAGACATCATTTTTCCACTGAGAAGTCCAGTTGCTGAAAGACTGGCACAGCCCAACTGGAGTGATAAGTATGAACTGGTTAGACCATGTAATATAACCTCCTGTGTGATGGGGTATGAGTAGTGAGAATACTGGTCCTCTTCAGAGCAAGGTCAGCAAGAGCTGCAGTACCACCAAAAGAGCCGGGTATTTTCCTCTGAGGCAAACAGCATTTTTCTAGTATTTCACTTGTTGTGGACTGGGGATGCTATAGATGTAGCACCGTATGATACAGGATGAATTATTGTGTGGGTACAGCAGTTCTACTTAGACCTTATGCTAAGCATGTTGGGCTTGGCAATGAATATGGTCTAAATGGGAACATGGGTAATCTTAATAATCTTTTGTCTCACTCTGAGGCCCCAAAATAATAGTGTTATTTATGTCTTTGTCTTGCAAAAAAATTTGCGTGTCACGGATGCACTGGAACATGCCCTATCTGTGTCCTAATTCAATAGGCCTTGAGCAGTGTTAAAATAAATGCTCTGGTAATAGCTTGTTACAGCGAGTGATGGAATCCGATTATTTCATCATTCCTGGATCAGCAGGTCACACGGGTCTTTGCACCATTTAGAGGCTCTTCTATCACTAGCAGCTGCCCACTTGACACTCTACAGATAATTATTCCATTGCCTCAGAAGCCAAGTGCAAGTTGCTGACAAACTGAGTCAGTGTGCCCTCCAAACCCTATTATACTTTACCTCATACAAGAATCTGCCATAACACATTAACCTTTTATTAGAGATTAAATTTTTATGATTACTAAACTTCTAGTTGATGTTCTCCAAATGGTACAAAGAGAGTCTCCAGTCTTTATCTGAGGTTTAAACTGATTAGATTTTGAGGGGGTGCATGAGGGTTTTGGCTGCCTTCGGTTTTGTTGGTCCACTCGAAAGAACAACCTGTGATCAGAGAGGTGCTCAAAAATGGAGGTACTTCTGGAGCTTTTAGTCTGCTAGGTCTGTGGGTGTTTTTGCAAGTCAAGAACATTAGGTCTTAGTTCCTAGGAATGTCAGTGACAGTTGATATTTCACATGGTATTGCTGTGGTCCTTGCTAAGACAGATTCTTGATGTAAAAGCTTTGGAGACTGTGCTGTCTGCATTGCTGGCCAGCATCTTTCGTGGTGTGATGTGTGAAAGCATCCTATCTTTGAGCCTGGCATTATGACATCTAGGTGTAGAGATGAGGGTTCACGTGCACTGTATAATACTTCCTTTTTTGTTTTGAATTGAAAGATTCTGCTTAGGAGCTTGGTTTGGATTTCTGAGTAACTCTTTGTATCAAAACAAAGATCTTTATATTGCTCTAGATAACAAGTTTTGTGCGATTTTTTCTTTCTTTTTAGATGTCCCAATAACATAAATTTGACTTAAACAGACATTTGGACTTAATGCCATCAAACTTGTTCTTGATTCCTTCACTCAGATAACTTAGGGCTCAGTAACAAGTAGGACAATTGGATTTTCCTTAAAAATAAAACCCACACTTTCTTACAGTCGCTTGACCATTTTTGTCTGCGTGGGAAGTGAGCAATGAAAATAGGTTCATCATTCCAGAGACATTAAAGGAAAGTTGGGGAGATGTCTTTCTGACTCCTGATGGCAGGTTGTTTTAACATTTTCATCCACTGATATGTATGTAAAATAAGCAAGGGCAAGCACTTCTATTCATTTAAAATTATTCATTAAGAAGACATGAAATATTGTGAACTGAACAATAATATGAATAATATGAACTGAAAATTTATGTTTTAAAATTTTCTGCAATATATTTTCTATGAAGGGCTACCAAAATGTGCATAACATTGGTGCAAGACAGAGTCCCTTATTAAATCTTCAATTAAGATAGTTAACCAGGAACTATTATTATATTGGTTTTGCAGTCCTGCCTGCCCATATGAAGTATAGTTTTCTGCTTTTTTAGACAGCCAAACTGATAAAACAACATTTAAATAAGGATGAAATTAGATTTGGTTAAAGTGGCTTATGCATTTGGTAGCTCTGGAACTCAATTGTCAAAAATGCGTGTGTACAAAAGAGTTTTTACAGCGTTCATCATTTACAGAAATTAATTTATATGCTAACATATTATTAATTTATGGAGGATGTCCAGAAGAAGAAGTAATTGTAAAAACAAAATTAATGGCACCGTAAAAGAAAAATGTCCTACATTTATAATCAAACCATAAATCAGAGGCCTATACAGCAATCTGTGAGACAGCAAATCACTCATGAAACACAGATAGTACCTACATATTTTTAAACTCATAAAATCATAGAGTCACGGAATAAGCTGAATTGGAAGGGACTCACAGAGATCATTGAGTCCAGCCTCTGGCCCTGGACAGCACCATCCCCAAGGGTCACACCGTGTGCCTGAGAGCATTGTCCAAATGCTTCTTGAACTCTGTCAGGCTGTGACCACTTCCCAGGGGAGCTGTTCCAGTGCCCAGCCACCCTCTGGGTGAAGAACCTTTTCCTGATACCCAACCTAAACCTCCCCTAACTTGGCTTCAGGCCATTTCCTTGAGTCCTCTCACTGGTCACGAGAGTGAAGAGGTCAATACCTGCCCCTCTGCTTCTCCTTGTGAGCTCATGTCACAGAGCCAGTTTAAAGGAGGTTTGAAGTGCAAATGATAAGCAGTTTTTCCCCTACAGATCTATCCCATACAAGGGAGAGGAAATTTTGCTTCTTACTGTAAGTTATATTCACGACTTTTATTCACTGGCACAAAACCAGTACAGAAACAGCCAGTGGTACAACCTTCTCTCATTTAATCTGATCTGCATCTGAATGTGCTTTGGAAAGGTGTTAAATTAGTAAGTTTCCAAATGGTCTGGTCTGAGCCCCTGCCTGGTCTGCATATTTTGAATTATTTTAATCTCCAGACTACCTCTGCTGAGGTACAAAAAAGAGTTTTAAAAAATATCCAATGCAAGTAATTTCTCTTCTGCACACTTTGTAATTTCTACTTTGGACTCTTTCTGGAGAAATTTTAAGAGGCAGAAATGGCTCTTGACATTTTGATTGAAATTGCTGTTTTGAGTCACCTTTATGTGAAATAAACAAGCAGAAGAAGAAAATAGTTTCTGAAGTCTCAGGAGGCATTTTTTACCCTTTTCCAATCTTTCTATTTAATATGAGTCTTAAGCTAGCCATAGTCTTATGGCTAGCTGAATGAAAATTCAGTGTTTTATAGAGACAGACTTGTATGCAAAATATTTGTGCTTTTACTTTTTGGTGAGAAGTATTTCAATGCATTCAGTAAAACTGTTAGCTGAACATATTTGGAAAAAAAAAATCAATTTGATTTTTAGTCTAAATGATGCATAATTTAAAGAATAATTGGTTTGGCTAACAAAAAGAAAACCTCCTTATGCTTTTTCCCTTCTTGGGAAATATTATAACCAGTAATGTAAAACAATACTTAAACATTTCCAAAGTTTATTTCCAAAATTTTTGTTAAAGGACAAAGTCTTTAACAAGAATGATATTATATCTATATCTATATCTATCTATATCTATATCTATATTTATATCTATATCTATATCTATACCTATATCTTGAAAATATTTCCTTTCTAAAAGTTGGAGACACATCTAATTTTACCTCTTTCAGTGAATTTGATGATTCAGCCAAATTTAATATGGAATACAAGCATGTTCCTGGAAGAATTTCCGAAGTAACTTCAGAGGTTTTTGGTGACCATTATAAACAATGGAAAGATTATCTTTGACTTTAACTAGACTCAGTCCCTTGGGTCATATCATGACCATGAGCTGCTTTATCTTTATCAGGACACTAATTAATATCCTATTCCTTTTGCCCTTCACCAGGGTTTGTTTGTCTAAGCATGGAATGTTTTCTAGCATTATATATCTATTACAGTGCAGTTCAAAGCCCGTTTATGGTGCTCTTTAAAGAAAAAAAAAAAAAGCTCCAAAAAGTTTTAAATTACACATATAGAATGCATAATTTTGATGAGTCTCCCCTTACATGTTCCTTTTATGGGAACATGTTCCTTCCCTCCTTTCAGTTGAAGTGTGTGTAATACAGAAGCTCTAGTAATACCAAAACAGACAGTAACAAATAATAGCTTAATAACTGAGCTTATGATTAGAGTAAAATGGAACAGTGGCAGCTTTATACAACCTCTTATGTTGTATGAATCGCATCGGATCAGAATCATTTCTCTGAAGGTATACTGAAATATACAGAATTCCAGGTCATGGAGGGAACAAGAAGAAAACACTGAATGATTGAACATTGAACAAGAAGTTCAAATTTGCATGATTCAACAAAACATAAAATAAATGTATACCCATGTATGTCTAGGCAGGTTTAATAATCAGGAAGAGAAAATCTTATTTTGGCCAAAATACAAGAATATAAATGCTTACTTTGATTGTATAGTAGCTTCCTCTTCTGTCAAAGTATGGTTTTCTTGAGTGATTACTGCATCGTGTCAGTTTTACCCCTGGGTTCCCCTTTTCAAGAGACCTCCAACAGCCAGGAATAACTGATGAAATCTATTCATCCGTCACTCATTTTTATTTGGGAGTGACGACATCTGCTATTATGAATTGGCTTAATGGCAGGAGGGAAAAAACCCCAAACCCACAGTCTCATTTTGTGAAGTCTGCACCACACCATGTGGAATGACCAGACAGTTACAGGACACAAACTCTGAATGCCACGTTTGATCTGTGCTATAAATTTTGGCAGGTGCCACTGATGTCATGACTTGGCTCTAGAGAAACAGTTACTCTTTGACAAGTGCAGATCACTGTAGCATAACTTCCATATGACTTGCAAGAATTCAGCACCATCGCCTCCAAGAAAAAGGATAGATCTGAAAAGAACATGCTGAGTAACACAGCTTGTCTCACGTTTGCGCTACTGTGACAGACAGATAAACAGATTTCTTTTTCACCCCTTTTGAAGTGCTGGTCTGTAAAAGCATCTGGTAGACTACATGACAGGATTCCAGCTAAGCTGTTAATACACTCAATAGTGCAGGAATCTGGCCAGCTGCAAGCTGAAACATAGCATATATAATTTGTTACAGAACTTAGCACTTCCACTTCTTGGACAGATTCTTCCTCCCTCCACTGGTACTCCTGGGTGAACAGAAAAACACAGATAAGTAAGGTGCTACTGACTCTGACAAAGGGAGAGCAGACAGTGACAGACCTTCTGCTCACAGCTTTTTTTGGCAGCCTGACTGCACGACCTTTTGGTAGTTTGGCATTTCCACCTTGAAGTTAATCATGTTTCTTACTCCAGATATTTCCACTGTAAGGTTGCTCCAGAATTTTTTGTGCCAAGTACTGTAAGTTGTCTCTTAATCTACAATCTGAATGTATTCAATAGACAAGTTACCCTTCTCTTGTCTTCAAGGTACGTAGGGTAGAAATCACCTCCTCTCTCCTTCCTTGTTTTGCTATAGTAACATTTACGGGCTTTGGACGCTTCTCATACTCCTTCTCTTGATAGGCGGTCTCATGACCCTTCTCTGTGGTCTCACTGAACACAAGCAGTGAGAACTGTGTTACATTCCAGCTGAGTATTAGTCTCTTGCATGCTTCCTTATTTTGTTTGGATATAATAATTGGAATCTAGAATCGCTTTCATCTTTTCCAGAGAAGTACAATGCTCATTACAACTTTCTAATTGCTACATGTACTCACCTAGTTCTCCTCTTATTTTTTCCAACTTATAAGCTTAAACTTATGACAGAAATTTTAATTAGATCCCAAGTTCATGACCTGCGTTTTGTGCCATTCTCTCTACTTCAATCCTTCAGGTAATTTCTTTCTTTCGTTTTTGAAATTCAGTCCCCTGTGCTTATGACAACCTTCGTGTTCTCAAAAAAAAATTCTGTAACTCATTGTTTCATTTTGTGCCAAATGCTGCTGCTCAAAACAGTAATAGTATTGTTTTTAAGACAGCTCTGGACGAATTCCTTTTTTGAACTTCTTGCTGTTAGGGAGCTTTCACTAAAAGGTGTTAGCTCATTTTAACCACTTGTAAGTTCAAATAGATAAACCTTGGTGAGATCATAAGACATTAAGTCTGGTTCCTCTGTAGAGAAAAGAAGAAGATAGTAAAGAAGACGCAGTGAAGTCCATTGAATGTCCAATGAAGTCTAACATAAAGAGTAACAGGCTGTTTATTGCCTTCTGGATGCGGTTAGTACATGGTGAGAAAGGAAGAGAGAGGGAGATTGTAACAAATCATTAACTATCCTTATAGAATCCAGTTACTTCAGATGAACAGCTAAGTTAATTTTTCCAGTAATCAATCAGTAAAAGCTCAGCATTGCTACTGTTAGTGGAGGTTAGCCATGAAATGCAACATGAAGTTGGTAAATCACTGTCCTGGGACAGACTGCTCCGACTGATAGCTATCCTGGATCCTAGACAAGTGCCCAAGTTGCTGGTGATGGTGTCAGACCCTTCTAGTTTCTCGTTTTGGAGCTACTCCTCTTCGTATAAATAGTGCAGAACTCTGGGCTTGAGAGGCAGTGCCAACAGCATGTTTGTTTGATCTCCTGTATGTCTCAGAGGTGCATTTTACACTTTGCCAGACTATTGAATATATTGCTCACATTTTGGCTACTAAATATCCTAAGGCATAATTTTTCATGGCAAGGAAGTACTTGGAATTTGTTTTGAAAAATCTGAATTTCACCACAGCCCAGACATAAAGCAGATCTTGAAATCCTGCTTGTATTCTTGTGCTGAAAAAGCCCTAATTCGACATCTCTCAGAACTCACACACAATTCCACTGTGCAATGTCAGTGGTGCCTAGTGGAAAGAAAGCACAAGAAACAGAGGACAAGGCTACAACAGGGCAATCAGAAATAATCAGGGCTTTTTCATCTTTGTAAATAAAGTGACTGAGACATGAGAAGCAAGGCCCATCACTGTAGTATCGGTCTGACACTGTATAGAGATCAAGAGTATTGTCTACTGCAGCCTTCTGGTAGTACAGAGTCAATTCAAACAATGTTAGGTGGCTTTAGAAGTAGCACAGACTACAGACTTGTCAGACAAATCAATATTTTGAGTAAATTATTTCAACGTTGTAAAGCACACAGACACCACTATACGTTTGAAGTTTTACAGCCTAACTTGACAGTTTCACCTAAGAATTTGACAAGTCTACAGTGTACTTCTGGCTGTAAGGCTCTGATGGTTGCTTCTGCTCATTTGTAATGATTTAGATCTATTGGTCTCAGATAATGTTGTCTTGCGCTGACACAGCGTTTGTTATAAATGATCGTGGTTTGGATGATGTATTAGAGTAACTCACTTTGCTACCCTTCCACCACCTTGTATTTTTTTGCCATTTGGTGCAGATATAGCCATTTATATGAAGCTTTTTTTTTGCTTTATGTGAGCAATTGCAGTATGTTGCCTTGAACTGCGATGTTTATAAACCACCACTCTGTACTTTGGAGTGTTTCCTTACTGCATTGCTGTCAGGGCCTGGAGCACCTCAACAGGCCCCCAGAGACCTTCCTCATCTCACCTGGGATCCACATCTCTGCCCAAGCTCCCTGTTTTAGCTTAGGACCAGGAATCTGGCTCGGGAGGTCTGTCCTTCAAAATCACATATCCAGCCTTCTCTCTCACCCTGTGCTGTGGTCACACTTGGCTTCCAGACCATACCTCTGTCATAGGGCAGCCTCAATTTTTTTTCTACCTAACAATTACCATGGATTCAACTCCATGGCTGAATGCAATAAAGGCATGTAAAAAAAGATAGAATATCATAATTAAAACCAGGCAAGAATGTGGAAGAAAACACTGTCTTGCCTACAGCTGGGGTCTCACCAATGTCTGCAGAATTTTGTGAAAAAAGTACTCAAAAATATAAGCCTAGCAGCACCACATGCTATGTTGTTGATATAGAATCTGTGCTACTAATAGCTACAGTCACTAAGGGACTGATGGAATACCTCAATACTGTCAAGCACATCGAGTTGAACAGCAGCTGGACACAAAATACTGCCCTAGCAGTTTGTGTATTCAGATATTGCATGTAGTCACTTGTGTAGATACCTTTATCTAAACTGGCATCTAAAAGTAGATTCCTAAAGCCAAGCCAATTTCCTTGTACTTTTTGAGCTCATGACAAGAACACATGGGTTGTGTTGCAATGTGGGAACACTGTCAGAGAGGGGAGACCTTGAGGCTAGGGAAGGCAGCATCTGGAGATTAGCTCCATGGCTGATTTGATGCAAGTGAGCAACACACGATGGCACAGAGCATGAAGGTGCCAGTTACCCTTCCTATGGTGCGACAGCAATGACCCTTGGCAAATCGTTGCCATGGCTGGAAAACAACAATTGATGGGATGATTCAGGGAGCACTTGAATAATCATAAGTTTCTGTGCCTTAAATTATTTCTAAGTTATTTTTAATTACACAAAATGGGTTATAGTGAATTTTACACAGCTAGACTCCTCTTGCTATGTTGATAGCATTCAATAGAATGTTGATAGCTGTCAATAAAATCCTTGTTTACATTAGGTAGCCAAAACTTTTCCTTCATTAAAAGGAAGAAAATTAATTTGTTATAGTACGTAGAAGAGTTCAGTGGGCACTTAACTACAGTGACCTCCATAACAGGCAACAAAACATGTATTTCTTTCCCCCATTCTGCTTGGTCATATACACTTAACTACCAGAAAAGGAGGTGGCCTAGTCTCAGATTGTTGTTTGACTTACATTTCCTTATCAGGACTGTTTGCATTTTGTCTATTGCACATTATTTTCAAGCATGAGGGGAAGCAGACATCAAAGGGAATGAAGGCTAAATTGCACTACAGCAGCTGGTTCCTGGTTTTCACTGACATAAAACTACTGCCAGCTTCCAGGGCCTGTAGCACATGTTGTAGGCTCCCTTATGGAAGGGCTGGGTTATGGATGCAAGGTGCATGAAACACGACAACGTGGGAGGTGATGATGAAGTGTAGGCGGTACTGCAGCTTTTTCATGCTCTGGGAAAACTGTCTCAACACTTTTCTTTTGTCTTTCCTACTCAGCAAATGCAGCCACCCACTGCGTATTCAGGAAACTTCTCTGTAGTGTTCCCTTGCTGAATCTTGTCTTCCACACTTTCACCTATGCTGTGCTGATTTGTCTGTAGATGTCTGACCCAGAAGGGTCAAGCTTCCTTAAGCTTGAAAATCAGGATGATCTTCAGCTAGACAGATAAACAGCTTACAGGGGTTTAAGGGTTTTTAGTAGGTTCTTTCCTTAGTGTCTGTGGACAATGCTGCTAATGGTAGGGTCTATTTGAATGTTCTCTGTGTGCACCAGAAAGGGAGACACAGCACAAATAGTTTGTGGAAGAACGTGCCAGAAGCACTGCAAAAGTAGGGCGGCCAAGGTGAAAGCACTGCAGTTGGTCCTGTGAATGATGTCTCTAAGCTCATGTAAACAGACATCGTGCTAGGTGATGTGATATTATTTCATCTGTATCACTCCAAGCAGACAAGTATTTACCTCTAATGAAGTCAGCTGTGTTATGTCACAGGTCCTGCAGAAAGCTGAAGAGATGTACAATTATTGTACAAGAAAAGCAATGGGAGAAGCCTGATATCTTGAAAACTAGGGCTGTATGGTGTAATATTACTTGATCTACCGCTTAAAGAAAGCCTTGGCTGAGAAGTGTGCAGCAAAAGTTCAGGAACAGAAAAAGTCCAGAATAGAAGATGACACAGTGGCCCTGTGCAAGGGAAGTTAGAGAGTCCACAGGGGAATGAAAAAGATGTAATACCATTAAATAAATATTTGTGACGAGACTAATTGAAATTTGCCATGAACAGACTTTGGGGGACCAATATAAAATCTGCTTGAGCTAGGAAATTAATGCACCAAAATCTTTTTGGTCAGTCTGATCCTGCAGTCTGAATTGACAGCTGGGCAGTGCTATCATGAGGAAAAGGAGTTTGGAAATGCTTTGCCTAAGAGGCTGTATCAGGGTACCCAGTTTGTTCAAGATACACTCTTAATAACTCTCCAAAGTAGAGAAGCAGGTTATTATACCCATAAAATCTGGAAAAATAGCTGGTATATTTCAGCTGACAGTGAGAAGGGAATTGTGTAAGAACTGCAAGTTGATGTTTTATTCATATTAACATGTTCAGATCTACTAATTACATTGTGAATTGGTAAGGAAGTAGTGCAGTGTTTTCCTTGTATTTTTAATTAACTAGGTCCTGAAAATAAAACTGTTAGTACGCTATGGAATTTTAACACAACATTTCTGCTTGGTATTTGCAACCTTTTAAAGTTCTAATAGCATGATAATCACTTTATGGACTTGAACATTTAAATTTTAAATACTTTCTAATAAATGGGTGAAGTATTCCCAATTCCATATGACTTATTGTACTGAGCTGTTACTTTGAATTGTTTCTTTAATGATTTATCATATCCTACCTATACTATAAGGGCACCAAGTTGTTCAGGACAAAAACAATCTTTTAAATCTGAGAATGTAGCAAAATCAGTCCTTAGTTCTAATAGGCTGCTTGGTATTTGTTAGTGTAATGAGCAGTTATTACTGTTAAGCTGTTTATAAACTTCATTTCCATTAAATAGTACTTAAATATTAACTTGCTTCTAGATCTTTGACTGCTGTCAAGGAATATCTGAAAGTTTAAACACATGGACAAATCACTCATGATCTCTGGTAACTTTTTCTACTTGCTATTTCAGCCTGGAAAAGTGAAGAGCCACAATGTCGTTTGATGTGCAAAAGGCAGTCTAAGTCAATTTCTACTGTAACTAGTAGTGCATAATAAAAAAACCCCCAGAATTAAGGGAAAACAATTGGTGATGAGACCCTGAAGTTCAGTCTGTTCATTTCAGGGTCTTTAGCAGGCTTATGTCTCTATCACAGACTAGCTCTACTCTGGTCCGAAATTCTCTCAGCATTTGTTTGATGTGCACTGGTTGGGCTCTTAGGCCTTAGGCTTCATTTTTTACTGTATTGCTGCTTTCTGATCTTATTTAATATTATCCATCAGTGTCAGATGTCTTTCTGACACCTTGTTATGAACATTCACCCCTTCCACACCCTGGATGCAGCTGCACAGGGTGAGGTAGTGGCCACCATGATCCTGCCTCAGCTACTCATCATGCCCCAGAGGAGGTGTTGGCGGGTACCTCCTCTGCTCTGCCAGATGCAGGGCTGCAGGAATTTCCTGAGCTTTGCATCTAATGCACCACAGAGGTTTAAAAAGTCAGAAAAGTAGGTCCCTGCTCATATGGATGTTTTGGTGGAAATGGTTTGGCGAGAGATCTCCTGAGAAACTTAGGTGGCAGGTTGACAAGAGGAATGTCACAGCCCACTGTAGCCAAAACACACTAGTTTTAGCCTGTGTTATCTCAGACGTGAAGGACAACACAAGTCTACCTTTCACTAATGCTCTCACTTGCTCTCTCTGGTTACACCGTGAACTACATACCATGTTTCTCTATTCAAGTACTTGTCTTTTGTCCCAGTTATAATTTATTTTAGAAAATACTTAACTCCAGGAATCTGAATGAAATGGTAAAACTAACAAGTACTTTTTAAATGAGATAAATGACATCTGAAGGGGGCAGAAATAAAACTGTTCACAAGCATTTAGAAACAGCAAATGTCCATCATGGTGATGAAAGTTTCTAGGTGGGGAAAAGGCTGTGGGCAAGAGAGTTTACTGCACTGGGGTTTGTGCACAGCGGCCACGGAAGATGGTGAGCATCCTGTTGCCAAAGTATCTCTAGTTTAAATTGAGTGGTAGCCTAAAGGCTGACAATAAAGATGAAACCAAACAGTTGGATATGCTTTCCAAAAGTATAGATGTTGTCTAACAACATATTTGAGTGTTACCATCCACTGATTCTCTTTCAAGGCACAAATTGCTAGTAAGAAATGATGTCTTCATGAGTATATGGCATATGATGTGGGAAAGTAAGGATTTTTTTGAGAAATAAAAATATTTTGGTAACTATAGAAATAAAAATCAATTTTGACCTTACATTTGAGGAACTCCAGGGTCCTGGACCCTGAACAGACTGTCTGATGAGCTGCCTTCAGTCTGCTAGCAGGTGAGTGAAAATTGATTCAACTTCACCAGTCTTATGAAATTGCTCCTGGGTCTTAAACCCAGTGTTTTGTCTTGGGTACCCTATGGCTATTTCAAAGAAGCTGTTTCCTTAAATTTTTGTTGCAAGGAAATAAAGTATTGCCGCAAAGATGAGAAATAGTTGTTTAGAAGAAATTTTTTAGAAAATATGTTTCCCACAAAACAGGTCATTCTAACTTTTGGTCTTTTCTTCCTTCATCTTGCTTTTAATCTTCTCTTATATCTTTGGAATATGAGCTCAAGGTTGCAGGCAGGGATGTGGACTTTAGGGACTCCTGTTTCACAGCAAAAGAGCTCATCAGATGGCAATGACTGTCATTTTTTCTAACTAATTTCCATAGAGGTGGTAAAGTAATTTGTAAACTGTTCTAGAAGAGAAAGGTTACGGGTATATTGGGAAGAACAGTGAGAAAAAAGAAAACAAATGCATAAAAAAAATCAGAGAAAATTACATTAGTAAATATATTGGTGGAAAAGAGGAAAATAAAATCCCACATTCTAATAATTATGTTCAACTTTGGTTGGGTAAGAAATTTATTTCTGTTGAGACGTTACATCCAGGTTAATTTAAAACTAGGTCTGAGTCTGGTTATGTTCTGCCCAGCCTACTTTAAATGCAGTAATTGTTCTTCATAATCAAGCTATTACAATGACATTAAAATGTAATCCTCAGAAACAACATAGTCATTTATCAAATATTGCATTAGTCTCCTTGACATTTTAATTTACAAGCTTTTTATGATTAGTTTGGTCTCTCAGTTATTAATTACTTGAAAAACATGCCATTTTTCATGTCTTATACAAACAAATACAAGAAAAGGGTCAAATTTTAATCTTCATGAAACCAGCATAAATCAAAGATAACTGCACCAAGTCATTGAAAAGTGTATCACAGAGAGACATCTCCTCTCATGTCTAAGCACA
This sequence comes from Oreocharis arfaki, assembly GCA_013398015.1. NCBI lineage: Eukaryota > Metazoa > Chordata > Aves > Passeriformes > Paramythiidae > Oreocharis > Oreocharis arfaki. The sequence continues at coordinate 243,382 of VZRR01013412.1, read as the reverse complement.
CACAAATGAAAGTTTGTTTTAAGCATCATGTAGAAAACACATAATTTTTTTACAGTAAAAGAGGTGTTTTTCCCCTTTCAGTTTTCAGCGTTTGCAGTAGTAAAATACAGAGCACTGTGCAATTTCTCAACCATTGTGTTTCTTTCAGTCAAGTTGTGTCTTGAAATATTTTGTGTAAGGTCTTGGATGTCAGTTTCTGAAGCCTATAAATAAGGAATTCTCAAGCAGGGGAAAAAACAAAAGAAGTAAAATCACCTTTTGCTTCTATTGGAAAAGTACTGGACCTGTGCTTGTTTTTGAGCTCATACTTATGGCATGTATATTAATTTTATTGAAAAACAGTAATTTTGAGTTTTAGCTGAGAAAACCTGGCGTTGACGTAACTCTTATTGTCATTTTATTCCTTTGTTAGGATTATGATTACTAGATTGCTTAATAATCTGCAAGCTGAATGTGAACAAATTCACCAAGACCATCCTACGAAATTGTTGATGTTGAAAGAATGTTGAGCACATATAACCAGATGACCTGGAAAGCACAGTACTGTACATCAAATCAAAACTTGCCCTTTACATTCACAACTCAAGCAATAAAGCTAAAAAAAGAGATAAGCTAACACTGCTGTGGTGGTACAAGAAGAGATCTGACTTTTTTTTCAGGAATCTAGAGAAAGCAAGGGTAACACATCAGTAGAGAAAGCGTAAGGACTGCTCTGCTTCCATACAGAGCTTTTTACTTACAGACCCAGTAGCATTTTATTTGGCATATAAGTGTTAATGTTTTCATTTTATAGATGTGAAGAGTGAGATTTTGAGGAGTAAAGGGATTTGTTCAAAGCAGCTCTATAGCTGATCCAGGAATCCATTTATTAAATGGCTGCTGTGAACCTGCCTTATCCTGGAGATTGAGACAGAAACTTTTACTGAGTTACATCTCCTTTTTCATCTAAATGTGCTTTCTCTGAGCCACTCTTGGGCATGAACAAATACTGCGATAAAATATGTTGTAATGTTTCTGAAGAAGGACAAATCAGGAAACATCAGAAATCTTTAACGTTCTGCTTTTGCCATAGAATCTCAGTAGCCCTGTCAAAAAGTCTAATGAGGCTGTGTCACCAGTGAGTAACAACTTTTATCTCTATTTCTTCTTTTATTTTTTAACCTCATTCAGTCTACTATTTTCTGAATTGCCATAATTAGATGTTGATAATCTGTTTGAGAGAGAACAAAACCACAAACCCTTTCAATGTGATATCTGACTGCCTTCGCTACTTTCAATGTGTATTTTAGAGAACGGCCATGCATACTTTAACGGCAGCCTTATTCTGCTCTACCAATAAAAGTCAGGGCATGGAAGAACCAATATATTATTAACACTCTGTATCTTCTACAGACATACCATGAGAAGTTATTGGCTTCATCTGTAGTTGTTTCTTGGTGTGTCCTTACATTCTTAGTATCCTTTTTTTGGTTCTCTTTTATCTCTAGGCAGTCTTAATCATCTTAATCCAAATAACCCAGTGAAAGGCATTCACTTAACCTGTTAAATATTCCTGATGGCACCTGATGGAATTCCAGACAAAATCTGCACATTTTGCATTTGTTTTTTATCTGTCTGATATCCACAAATCTACAATTCGTCTTGTCTATGTAGGTTCTTTTTTTTGTTTTGTTTTGTTTTTGGTTTTGGTTTTTTTTGTTTGTTTTTTTTGGTTGGTTTTTGTTTGATTGTTTGTTTTTTGTTTTTGGTTTTTTGGGGTTTTTTTTTGTTTGTTTTCATTTTAAATACATCTCTACCAGACCTCTCCTGAGCAAATAAGGGTTTCTTAAAAACCCAGCCCTCCAGCCCTAAAACCCTAGAAGCAGGTGGATCCAACAGTATATTTTATTATATTTGGAATTTCCTTGTTCAATCCAGATTCAATGCACTGTGTGAACATGTGAATGAATTTGGTCTGAATGTTTTAAAAATGGGAAGCTATCTCTTATGGATTTCCTGGACCAGTCCAAATCCTACATCACTTCCTACCACAGGCAGGAGACACTCATCCTCGTTTTCTTTCTTTAGAAGAGGAGCTTCTAGGGTTTAAAAACAAAGTTAGAAAGCCATACATTCTGGAAAGTATCTGAGCAGTGGGAATAGAAGAAAATGGGACACAGAGACAGAAGAAAACAAAACTATGAAAGTGGAAAAAGTGAAGGGAGTGTTTTATTTATATACCCTGAGTAGCCCATGCGTGGCTTGGAAAGTCTACCTTCCCAGCTCCTCTGTTTTGAGTTGGGTTTTCAGGCTTACTATAAATGACTGAACAGGCAGTTTTAATTATAGCAAAACATGACAACAGAAATGAATCCTCATGGTTAGCAGATCATAAGACTGCATTGCTGTCCTCAGGGACTGAGCCGGCAAGGACTCAAATGCTTGTAAATAGTGCAGGTGTTGAAAACCAATATGAGGTTATATAATTTCTTGACCAGAGAAATGCCAACACATGTCTTACAGCATTGTGGTTTGTGACAGTACATTTATGGTGGCAATTTACAGGCAGGGAAAGAGATCTTTGGTCTCACTACAGCTGGCAGCCTTCACATTTCATAGTCACTCAGCACCATCTCAGAATGTGCTAATTTTCAGACAGAAATAATAACTATGAAAAAGTGTCCAGCTGTGTTGCCAGTTTTTTCAGAAGGGGTGCAAACCGTTTATGTGAATAATTTTTAGTCCTTTATATATGAAATATTACTGTTAGTAGTTTCAATTTGTTAATTATTCTCATGTAATTAGGGATCTAATTCCCTAAACTCTTTATCTATTCCTTGATAGAATGACCAAAGCTTGACAGAATAACAGAAAAATGATGAACGACTTAAAGACTAGCAGTCAAAGATCATCGGCACAAAAATAGTGGCATTTCTGTGATTGAGAAGTAATCCATTGTCATATGGCCATGAAGACAAAGATGAGTGTCAAAAAACTGCATGCTGGTAACAGAGGTGATTGCCATTTCTCTGAAGAAATTTTTGCGATACATTTCATGATTTCTGTCCACTGCAATTTCTTGTCCTTGCTCAAAGCTGAGATAGTTCTCTCATCTAGTCCAACTTAATATATCAAATAAGGTGATCCTTGGGACTCAGTTCAACCATAAGAAACAGCAGATTTTATGAGGTGATTGAAAACACATGCAATACTTCCAGGGCAAGATTTTCAGGAAAATTATTTTGGTTTTTTGTTTTAGTTTTCTGTAAGTACTTGTGTTTCTGTAGTGCTGCAGATATATTACTTCTATAATTGCTCACTCAAGCCTCCAAAATGTTACAATAATGTAATTTCAAGTCAAATGATAAGACATTTCATTTAAACCACAGTGTTGCTGTAAGCTGTACTCATGTTCCTCTGTAATCTAGATTTATTGCCCTCCTTATTCTCAGCAAGCATGAGCAAACATGAAATAGTTTTCTGTAATTATATAAAAAAGAAATATAAGCAGTGTTTCAAAACCTTCTATGAGATGACAAGGTCAGCCATATGCCACTGAATAATTTCCTGAGCATCTGTTCATTCTGGCTCTCGCAGTGTCCAACAGTGCAGATATAGTATAAATAATAACGACAGTACCATTTATTGAGGTCTAAACCTACAACTGTATGTTTTGCAAAAGTCCTGCTGAAGGACATGAAAAGTCCTGCTGAAGGACATGGAGTTTTGAACAGGAAAATTTTGTGAGGCTGGGCTGTGGCTTTAGACCTATCATAAAATCAGTACCCTGCTTGACCTTCACTGCAACAATGCGCAAGTACAGCCTGAAATCAGACATGTAGATACACGAAGGGAAACATAGAGAGTCAGTAAATCCTGGTACAGAGAAATAGGTATCCTCTTCATAGATGGGCATTTCAAAAGACGGCGGGGGAGGGGGGGTTGAAATGTGATGTCTGCAACACTTGGCAGCTGTCAACTGCACAATAAAAATTTGATAGGAGACCTCACTCTTGAGGGTGGCTTCTCAAATAACTTTCACAGGTTGTTTTAAATGTTCATAAATGGCATCAAGAAATCAAAGTCCTGTTAGTTCATAACCCCTTTTCACAGAAGAAAGTGTCCCAGACACTCATTTTTTTTGTTGAAATTTCTGCTCTTCCCAATGTGTCAGGTAGGAGAGGTGTTATCTCAATAGCTTTTCTGATGAGAGCTCCAGTGTGTGTTCTTTTACAAATCCGTCAAACACTGAGAGGAGAGCCTAAGTCGGACAGAAAGACTTGGTACCCATTCGGGGTTTCCTGGCTGCCGGGCAGCTGTTCCCATGTCTGTCCAGGAGAAGGACACTCTCTATTCACATCAGCAGCACAACGATCTTGTGTGCAGCTGCCAACACTGCCTTCCTAACCACACACTGAGTCCCTGATGCTGTCTCAGCAGACAACACTCCAAGCAGGGCAGTTTGGCCTCTTCCAAATGCTGTAATCTTACCAAGATTAATTTTTTGGTGTGTCTGTTCCAGGCTCACTGAGCAAAAGAGGAGGGCTGGGACACCTTTGTGGCCAAACACTATGGTAACATTCTCCGCTGGAGAATGCGGGAGCCGGCACAAGTCTGGGTCGTTGGCAAGACACACCGAGATGTATCTGTGGTTCAAACCCAGATCTGAGCCTCCTATTTGTGCAGGAGAATGATAAGGTGCACAGACAAAATGGGATCTGTGCTCCTCTGAGAGAAAAGAAGGATAGGTTTCCAGCTGGGGACATAATCCGTTGATTATGACCATTGTAATGAAATTTGCCTTTTCTCACAGTCCAGAGAGAAGCACAGAGAGAAAAAAATTAAGAATAATAGACCCTTACTGAAAAATGCTCCTTATTTCACTATAACTATTACTTAAAGTAAGGTAATGAATAGAAAAATAGGTGTCTTTGGAAAGAATGAGAAAACTGGCCTTGGTAGCAGAGATGCTAAGGCCAGATTATAATAATAAATCATCGGCACAGCTGTAATGAATAGATTTCATGAAAAAAGTCAAACTACATTTTTTGCTATTTCCCTAATCTTGTGTGCTTCTGTCTCATCCCCTTCTGTTGTCCAATAAAAACTAATGGTCACTTCCATGATGGAATAGTGTATTAAGCATAGTGTGGAAATGAATTTAATTGTGACTAAGTTAAATAGCATTTTTTCTCTCTGGTAATTCTGATTCTCTGTTGGTGATGAGAAAAAATATCGGAAACTGGACTCCATTGAACTGCTCTTCCCACATTTTCACCTAATGAACTCTGGGTGGAGAAATAAGTGTTCTAGTTCCTTTCACATTTTGGCTTATTTGTACAAGGGTAAGAAAAAATATACATAAAATATAACCCTTTAAGAACTTAAACCCTACTAGAAAGAATGGGGAAAAATGGTGTAGAAAGGATTAGAGCAACTTTCTTTTGTTATATTAAGTACATGTCAGTGTTTGCTATCTTACACCAAAGTAAGACATGGATAGACAGCTGGGGGTTTATGGGATGTCTCACGGGGTGCTGTTTTGGTTTTTTTTCAGTCTGGAGCAATGTAAATCAGTCATTAGATGAGTAAGATTGGGAATATTGCTACACGTTCATGTGGCTGGGGATGGGGAGTGTAGAGCCAGAAACTTTGAGCAAAGTTAGTTGTCTGCAGCAGTACACATTATGTCTGAAAATCTATCTTAAAACAAAACTTGTCCCACACAAACATAGAGTTTACTTATCCTGCATCAGGCTAGGTTGGAGAGGGAGGAATCAATTTCTGAATCAGCTGCCTTAATGGAGGAAAAGACAAAAACTCTTAAGCCCTGTGGGGAAGCAGACAGTATTTGAAGAAAATGTAGTGCCTTGGTTTGAAAGACAGGCGTCTGTTTAAGGGAGGCAGAAGCCCCCTGTGAAATGGAAAATGCAACCCCCTTCCCTCCGGATTATTATAATTTTTAAATTAAGGGGCTTTCAGGCAAGGATATGAGAAATAGGAATAACAGTTCTTTACTAATTTATGTATGTATAAAACAAAACAAAACAATAAACAACAATGACTATGGCAGTTATAACAAAACAGCACTGTCACCCAGTGCAGCCTTCTCGGCTGCCAGGCAGCTTC
>VZRR01013412.1:161213-236904 GCA_013398015.1 Oreocharis arfaki | reverse complement strand
CTGCCCCACCTGGTTTCACAGCTCACAAAGGTGGTAATAGAATACGCTGCAACCCAGGACATGTAGATTAAGACATTTGTGACCTCATTCTTTTACATCAGGTGCATCATGATCATCTAACATGTTTTGGAACAAGATTTCTGTAGTCCACATAAGGAATGACTGTTGCTGTGCTTGGTAGAACTGTGCATGAATCCATTCACCCAGCTGCAGGCTATACCTGTGCTGCTTGTGGTCTGTACAAGAGCAGTTATGTGACTAAAGTTCCCCATATAGGGAAGACTTTTGGAAGAGCTACCATTGCTTATGCAGCAATGCCTCCTGAGAAAAACAACTTGTTTTTCACACACCTCCCTCACTGACTGTGAGGCTGTCAAACATGGAGCTCTGTTGTGTGTAGAAGTGTGTTTTGAGGTGTGGTGCCATATAAGGAACCTTGACCTGTCCATGCTAGGATTGGCAAAGACATCTCATTACTCTTTCGAGTCCTTTCTGACAAAAAAAGAGGAAAAAAAAACCCAAAAAACCACCAAAACAACAGGCCCCAAACCCAAACAAAACCTGTTCTTGGGAGCAAAGAAATCTGTCACTGGATAGGCTGAGAATTAATGAAACAGCCAGGACCCAAGGATGTTGTGTGTGCTCTAGATAAATATTAATACTATGAATCCTACATACTAACTACGTGCCACAAGGACACATTCCTAAGATTTATGGGAAGATCAGGTTTTCATTCAATTTGTGCCAGTTTTGAAGACATCAGACTTAATAAATAAATGATAATAAACTGTCATAGGGCATATATTTTAGCATTTGACATCAATCATGTGCTAGCTCTGTTGTGATGGGCATAGGCATAAATCTGCTCTGCAATAAACCCAGCCTTCCCTAGAGGAAAAAAATACGAAAAGTGGAAATGAGATTTAATTTTGTGATTCTTCCTGCCCCATTTTTAGTTTAAAATTAAACTCTTTAGAGTACAAAGTAAGCAATTTGATCATTTAGTTACTTATCAGAACTGAAAAGCCTCTGAGTGTGCACACTAATAAAGACATCTTTATCTTAAGGCGTTAGTACTTCTTTTGTGAGTTTTCCAGCTCTGAAGAAATAAAATAAGTGTTACTGAGAAGATACCCCAAGATAAAAATGTTCAAGGAAAGCAAATCAATAACGTTATTTTTGTTTTTGAAAGAAATTTCTGGTAGCTCAGAATCTCTCTACCCTGAATTGCCTAATTAAACAAGGTGGGTTTTTACATGATTCATGTTTTGAAAATGCGGTTTAAAAATTCTGACAAGTACAGGATGCTTTTCATTTTTTAAAGAAGTAGAATATGCTAAATCTTAGAATTAGTTTTGAAAAAAAAATTTCTTTGCCCTGCAATGTCAAAAGTAACTAGAAAGGTGAAATATAGGCCTAAACCCCCAATAAATATTTAAGATGCAAACTTTAAAAACCATGACTCAAAAGAAAAGTTTCCTCTGGGGAAAAAAAAATCAGAAATTCAAACCCCAAACCCCCCACAAAACGAGCCCATAGCCTTTAACAAAAAAAACTTTACGCAAACACTATGAAAACAGCTTCAAGTTTATCTTTTCAGAGGATGAAATATGCAACAATTAAAGCTAAATTATAAAAATAGATAACGAGCATGTGAATTTTTTTTTTTTCTTCCACGAGAAGAGTTGATCTTTCAATACTGAACAATAGGCCAGCTATTGGGTGCAATAAGGTCATCTCAAGCTGCACACAAGTGAGGGGTTTTGCGCCTTTCATTCAGTTTCCAGGAAAAGTGTCCTCCGGTTTTGTAGCCCTGCCATTAGTTCGGCCGTGGGGAAGATGGGCGTGGAGGTGTCCTGCAATCCTCCCACCAGAGACAGGTGATCGGCCAGGTTTGGATCTGCCGGTTACCTGGAGCTCCACACACAAGCTGCTCTGCGGTTCTGTTTGTGTCTGTCGCTCCTGAGAGCAGCTGCCGAGGGAGACGAGCATGTGAATTCACAGGGAGGGAGAAGCTTTCCTTAGCAGGGAGACAGGCTTTCTGCTGCAGGCTCGGTCCCTCAGGCTTGTGCCCAACCTGCGCCCAGTCAACAGGGTTCTTTTCTGCGAGACCCGATCAAACAAAAGCACCTTCCATTTAAGTCGCTTAAATTAAGCAGAAACAAGAATGATTTGCCTGTGTTGTTTCAAGTTCTTTATTGCTCTAAACTACTTCCTTTCAGCCCTCCCAGAAAATACTTCAGCTCAACAGGCAGTGATGGAGGGTCCTTAAAGACAGTGTTCACAGCTTTGAAAGAGCAGCAAACAGCAGCACTCAGAACGTTTTAGAAATGACTGATGAGATTTTATGGTGCTTAGGAGAGAAAATATCTGAGTATTCATATGTAAATCTCAGATATTCGCTAGAATGTTGCATTTTAAATACTGCCATATTTTTCTTTGCAAGTGTATATGGAGTAAGTAGCTGGAGGTAATGTTCCCTCTAGAGACTCTGAAATTTGTTTTAATGTGGAACAAAAATGTCAGAGTACTAAAGCTTTCAGGCTTTTTTTCTTCCTTTGCAAGGAAAATTCTCAAGGGAACGTGGATAGAAAAATTAATTCTAGAGAGATTAACGAAATCCAATTAACCTGGTAAAACCATTAAGTAAATTAGCAAATTTAGTAATCAGAATGTTGTTGGGTTTTTTTGTTTGCTTAATTCTAGCATTAATAGCTTAACATGGTAAATGTTTAACGAAGAAGAGCCCTCTTTGCCACACACAAACATAGATAAGTTCTTGCATTTAGAAGACTTTTGTTTAAACTGAAGAGCATCTGAAAGAAGCTTGCCATAGTTGCTCGTGAATCAAATTTGTTCAGCATCACTCGAGATATAAAAAATCAGCGTTTCGTATTTTAGTATATTGTGTGTATATATGCACTATGTACTTAAGCAAATATAAACTAACTTTGTATGCATGTCTCTGCATATGTATGTATTTTTGTTTGTCGTATTTATATGTGTTTGTGTGAACACACACATATACTCATCAGATCTCATTCTTAAATTTCTGGTAGGCCGGATAAATTAGAATTATTCACTAATGGAAGTGGGAAAATTGAAGTGTTCTTCATTTACTTTTCATCAAAGGATGTTTTAAACTTTGGACAAATCTACAAACTTATGGTATGATTTATCCAAGCCTTTCAAACCATCACAGTGAATTTAATGTGAAAACAACCCACTAAAATTTCCCCAAATCTCTACTTCTTTTGAAATTGCCACAATGAATAGGAACTATATAACCAAAGTCCTGCATGTGCCTCAAATATGGATCTAAAGGGGTCACTGTAGGGCAGAAGAGACTGCACTTTTTTTCAGAGCCTCTCCACTACTGTGATGGGTCATTGCTCCTATTGTAGAAAAGTTTTGGCAACTGATAAAACCTAAAGTAACTAGTGATAAGCTGGTCTTTAATGGGAGTGATGTTGGCTAGTAGAGCCTGCCATCACACCCCCGAGAAACTCTCTGCCACCCACACCCAACAGCCCCAAACCACATCTGCCCCACTCTAATTTGTCCCAAGCCACATCCACACTCTTCTGTGGGGAGAAGTAAGTGCCGCTTTGGTAGGAATTATAACTTTCCATCATATTGGTGGTCAGCCTCAGAGGCACCTGGGTATGGGGCGTGGGGGTAGAAGGAATTTAAATCCATTTAACAGTTTAATGTGAAGGGATCTCCACAAACAGTCTGTCATTGGTTTTGGCAGGTGAATTGACTCAGACATACTTAGCCATGAATAACATGAACGGACAGCTGAGTGCTGGTTTAAGGATTTCCGTCATACGCTGTGTTCTATGTCTCTCACCACAGCCACTGTTGTGATGAGAAGACAGCAAAGACCCTTTGGACACTGACAGAGCAGGCAGCTGTCCTTGGTCCACTCCATGTGCTTCACCATGCCACAGAATCTGCAGTGTTAGGAAGTACGAGCAATAAGAAAAAATACGATGATGAGAGTGATAATAACAGCCTAGAACGTGGAATTACATGTCTCAAAAGCAAGCTTGTTACTATTCCTGAGAAAAAAACCCACTCCGCATTTTGCACATCTCAAATGTTTATCATGTTCCTAATGACTACCACCAGAATTCTTTGGAGCTGTGCTAAAAGTCCCCCAGAAACCAGTTTCTGCATTTTAGCAGCAGTCCTTGCTTAGAGGCTACAGCCAAAAATCAGAAGTTATTGCAGAAAATTTGCTGAGCAAATAAGGTACCCACTTCAGCTGCAGACAGACAGGCCACCAATTTAAACTTGATGCTTTTACAATTTGTTTTGGTTGTCTATTGCAAAGATTCTACACAGTTATTCTGACTTGTTAGCACATTCAAAAGGTCAAAGACTAAATTAAGCAGCATTCTGATCAGTTTTAATTAATCTTTCAGTAAGAAATACAATTGCCTTCAGGCTTTTGTTGTTCCTGTGCTTAATCAGAGATTAAAGCTTGTAGAGGCACTCGTTCAAGGACCTGACCTTTCATATGTTCTCTAAAAACATAGAAGGAGTTACTTTTTTTGATCCAGTTTTCTGGCTACCAAGTCTGGAAAAGGCATGCAAACCTTGGTGTCTGAACAGATGGCTACAGCTCTCAATTAGATCCATTCTGGGCTAGGAGGAAAGTCACACCAACTCTCTTTACTGGTGTGTCTTTTCAGAAATGTTTTGGAAGATGCTTCCAGATGGTGAAGAGAGACAAATGTCATATGTGTCTAGGGAGCAGGTATTGCACGTACGTCTGCACTGAAACAGGTAATGCACATCTTCGGGTATAAAAGTATTGGTTCTTTACACTCTCCATGGGAGCTGAGGGAAACGTTAGGAAGAATGAAATGAAATAGCTTTCCCTGAAGCAGGGCAATAGCTTTCAGCATAGTCCAATGGCAAATAAAGGGCTCACTTTCAGTAATAGCCCTGAGAGCAGGCTATGGGTGATATCTCTATTACTGCCATTTTCCTTTTTTCCTCTGGAAATTTAGAATCAAAAGATTAGAATTTTTGAAGTTGTCTTCTCCCTAAATGAGGGGAAGAAGAAAATTTATAGGTGGTGATAACCACCTATAAACGTGCTAGCACATTTACCGAGCGCTGCTGGCACATGTACCAAGGGAATAGGCACTGACCAGGGGGTTTCTGATGTTGGCATTTTGGGCACCGTGTGTGAAACGCAAGCAGTCTTTCTTTGGCAGCTTCTGGCAGTCGTTCTTCTGGCAGTCTGAAGCTGCCCTCACATCTCAAAGCAGAAGCACGAGGTGAAAATTTTTTCTGATCAGGTACCACCTGGTGTTTGCTTGGCCATACAACCTGAAGCTGTTTCATCACCCGTGAAGTGGGGAGGATTTGGCACAAGTTTCTGAACTTACCTCTCCTTTTGCCTCCTGTTTTTTAACAAAATCGTCAGCCCTTTCTAACTTTCTACACCATTTTTCAGAAATAAGGAAATCATGATGTTTCATTTCCCATCTTTTCCATAGGACCAATATATTGCAAGTAACTCAGCAGATATTTTAGCCGGCATTAGCGGTGACATCAGGAGCGCGGAAGAGTGCTCTTCTGTTCATGAAAGGACTTGCTAACTGCCATGCCGATGGCTGCCTGCATTCTTATCAGGCTTCACAGGATCAAGGACTCCCTGCTATTAGCTAAAGAAGCCGCACTGTGGTGTCAAGGTCCTTTGCGCGGGGTCGGCATGTTTTCATTAATGCGTAGGGCTTTTCTTTGTCGATTTGGTTTGACTAGCGTAGCTATCAGTATGTACCAGCGCCAATCTATCATGGCCTTCGTGCCCTTTTCCCCTGCTAGAAACGTCTTCACAGTAGATGAGAGAAATCAACTTATATGAACAATTTACTATGTGTTAACTCAAGAAAATGTAAGACGTGAGAAGGATTTCTGCTTTTCCTCTTGGAACGGAAGAGTTTTTCTGAAGATTATTTAAAGATGTGCTCTGATTTTCTTGGTTTGAGGAATTGTTACAGTTTTCCCCTTTTCATCCTTTAAACACATGAATTTGAGAAGTACAGCAACATTCGTGAGACCAACTAAGACTCAATTTATGTACGACACTACTTGGAGAAACTGGCAAGATAAAATTATTTCTATAAGGTAGTGGGCATCAAAGCTGCAGTTTTAGAAAGGGATAGAGAAGCTTATGCCTGTTTATATCTTATATTAACTTTTTTCTTTCTGCTTCACGGTTCAAACCAGCATTGTTATATCCATTCAGAAGACGGAATGGCAAAATAAAAACCACTGAATTGTCTAAATTATTCCTTTTTTGTTTGTTTGTTTTGTTATTTGCAAGGAGAATCACAAGGGATCAAGACACACTGTGGCTCCTAAACAGGCAAGAGATAGGTGCCATAACCAGATTCTGCTCACTCTGACACTTCATGTGGATATCCTCCATCCTTCTTCATGCAAAAAAGCCTGGATCGCTGGAGGAGAGAAAATCTTAACCCTATGAGTATGAGCGTAATGCCACTCACAAAAGTGACTCCATTCATGCATGAAGAGGTCTGAAAGTTGAGACTGTAAGACATTAGTTAATCTAATGATAGCTATTTAGAGGAGGCGAGGGAACAGTCTTTGATATTTTCTTCGCTTGATAGAGCTACCACCTATTAAAAACAGTAACAAAACAAACAATAAACAAACAACCCCCCCAAAACCAAATCAAGAAATAAAGGTTATATCTCACTGGTTTCAAACCGGTGCACTTGTAAAGGTATTGGTGCACTTAAAAGAACTCTGCAATGCGAAGATAAAGTTACGGGAATAATGAATTCACAAAAATTTATTAAATTACCTTATGAAGGTAGTAAAAGATAATTATAATTTTGAAACTTACCTGGGGAAGGGAAGTAAGCCGTTCCCTACAGACAGCATAAGTATTATGGGGAAAGTGATTCCCTCCCCAGTTTTAAGTAATTGCTGGGAAAGGAAGTGTGAAGGTTGAATATGTAAGAATTTACTAAAGAAAATTGCCAGAGTTTTTTTTCCTGTATGCAGTATCAAACATTTTAAAAACTGCACTTTCATTATTTAGAAAAGTATTTTCTTACCTGAAAAGTTTCATATGTTTTCTCTGTGGTCTGCTTATATTTCACTCATTTCTTTGCACATGAAATTCATCTGCCATAACCTTACACTGCTGGGTACACAAAAAAGAATTAGCTTGACAGGGGGGTTTTGGTGAAATATAGTAATGAGAGTGAAGTAAATCCTCTTCTTATCATCCAAGAAAAAATGGTGTATTTCACTCCCTGAGCTTTAACATCGTAAGCCCTGCAGCAGGTAATTTACAGACGATCAGCACCTTGCTACTCTCGCCTCTCATTTCCCTTCTTGAATTCTCTTCATTAGCCCAGCAATTTGCAATGGCATTGGGTGGTGGATTTATCACAGGACCTGCTCCAAATTGGTCTCTGGCGGCAACAAAGCCAAAAGTAAATTGAATTTCTCATGTGAAAGGCTCCTCCCCTCCCCCCCCCCCCCCCCACCCCGCCTTTTTTTTTCTTTTTCTCTTGTCTTAAAATGTAATATCACTGCCGTAACTCAGGTCTGGTTAATGACATAATATAGAGCTAGATGGTCAATGTACTACAATCCCTAGAATGAATCATGAATCAATTTGAAAGGTAGTGCTCTACATCTGATTCTATTTTTAAAATTTCTATTTCCCATATGGCTTTTTGGTTGAGAGTGTATTTTTAATGTTATTGCAGTATTTTTAAGATTGGTTTATTTTTGCTTGATAATAATAGGGTCTAAATATTACTGTCCTGGGAGGTTTGGAAAAGAATTTTGAACCTAGTCTATTGTGACCTAATCTAAATCAAAATGACGTTATAATGTGCCAGGACTTGCTTTGCTTTTGTTAAACAAATGTCACTAAGCCGGCGCACGTCTGTGTGGAAACGATCACAATGAAAACTATTGCATTCCTGAGTATCTGCATGCCTCAAAGTGCGTGTCTTTCATGTATCATCTCCACTAATGCCAAATCTCCACCTTTTGAAGCCAAAATCTTCTTCAAACAGCTGAGTTAGGCCTGAGCTCTTACCTTTGCTTGAATTCTGATTCTTGATATTGCTTTTATTTTTTTCTTTTCCACTTTTCCAGATAATGCTCTGTACCCACAAAAAGACCAGTCACTGAATTTTTACTCAGTGAAGAACAGGATGGTTACATGACTGTGTCATACCAGGAGTTTAGACTAACAGTAGATTGACATGCCAGGAAGAAGGCACACGGGCTTTACACACAGGTTTTTATAAAATACGTAAAAAATACTTTTGATTTGCTGGAGTCCGGACCCTCGACCAGAGGCGGAATAAGGGTAACAGTCCTACTGATTGTTGGATTTTGCTATTGGAGTTCAATCGGGAAAGAGCACCTATTTAAGACACCTAATGAGCTCAGACTATCTTTGCTCTGCTGGACTAATCTCCCAGAGCAATTCCTTGTTCCTGTAAGGGTTTACTCCCCAAAACTGATGCTATCTCTTCCTACCATACCTTCTGCATACACACGTATGAAGGACTTTGAAGCAATTACTATCCTTAAGTCCTGGAACAATTTAAGGAGAATAAGACTTGCAAATTGAAGTAGTGGTCATTTCTATCAACTTTGATTTAGTTTAATGGTTGCAAATAATAATTAGTAATTGGTATTTGAACATATTATCATTGAAAACTCCCCAGTGATCACAGCACATCTAGGTCATTTATATGTACAGTTTCACCTATTCCAAGGCAAATGAGTGGGATTTGTGGCTGAAATCCAGGGCCTTTTACATGCCTTGAATAATCCCACTGGAAGTGATTCAGTGCCCTCTTATCACATTTCTCTTGTGTGAATTACTGTTTCACCATTTCGCCTCACAAGATGAAAATTCTGGCAGCACGTGTGATAGAGGAATAATTTCAAACCCTGAAATTTCCCTTTTGATTTTTTACAACATCTGTGTATTTTTAATATTTAATTAAAAGTTAGGATAAATATGCAGTTGCTGCAGGGAGCCCTGAGGAGTTTAGGGTTACCACAGGAATATTAAGTGCAAAATGAACGTATGTAGTTACCAGCCATTATGAACAAGTTCAAAGTCCTTGCTACACTATTTGAATCAAAATTTTCTCTAATATCCGTCATTTCTTTAACGTTTGATTGTTGCTAAGGTTCATTAGTAAAAAAAATCATATTGACCAACTATTTTCTTAGAAAACTTAATGTAAAATAAAGATATTGATCTGTGTTGAAATATCAACCACTTAAAAAAGTCTTAAACTTTCTTTTGTAAAAAAATAAATAAAAAGTAACAGCAAATCTCAAACATAAGTTTGGAGTTTTTCTCTGATTTCATGTTAAAATAAAAATAATTATTTCCTGCTCACTCTTTTGATTACTTTTTTGCTTTCCTGCAAGGCAAAATAGAAAGGCTGTGCTTTTGGGTGTGCGCAATAAATATTCATTTCAAAATAAAGTTTGTTTTTAAGCTTTATTTTTAAATGAAGCGTGGGTAAGTATGTGTGTGTGTGCATGTGAGTGTGTGTGTGTGGAGGGTGTTGAAACAGCAAGGCAGTTAACACAGAAACAGCTGAGGTTTGTCATCGTTGGTCATAACAATATCTTGCCCTTTGCCCGACTCTGAAATCAGCATGGTTTCTCAGCACCACAGATTTAAGTTCAAGAACTTTGGAACATAGGGTAAATACTTTCCCCCCCCAGTTTTATCCATATAAATCACAAATTTTCTTAACTTGCTTGCTTCTGACATGAATTTTAGGGCTTCTCTCCTGTTGATGCATTTGTATGCCAAGGGTATGATCAAATCTAGTGATCCTGTAGCACAGTAGTGATTGAACCCCCTCAGCTGCATTCTAACCACAATAGCATAAGTAAGGTGAGTAAAGCTGGTAAATTGCACCTCCTCCACAGACATAATTCAAAAAGTGCTGATGTTTCCTTACCTGATGTTCAGTATCTCTGTGTTTCAGTTCACCTTTTATGAAACACAGATGAAAATATTCCCTTGCAACAGAAAAACGTTATGAGCCTATATTCATTCATAAACATGATGAGCTACATAAAGATGTTCATAAACATATTGCTGAGAAAGTAGTGTTATAAATGGCTTCAGGATAATGGGCCTGCTACCTAATGGATAAAACCATTTTCAAAATAGTTGCTAAGATTATGTTTTTCATCTTTTTGATGCACATATTATACCAGGAAAATGCATCTCCCTGGACCTTGTAAAGATCATGTGTAATTCTCTTCTCCATGAGCTGATGGATATTTTACCTGGGTCACTGCTGTCAAATACCAGTTCATATTCTACATTTGGCTAGATATAATTTACAGACCTGCAGCACATTTTGTGCAGCACAGTGGCACCATTATCTAGGCCTTTCTGCATGTGTTTTCTGATGGAGATGAAGGCTCCTAGGATGCTAGAGCCATTTGTGGTTCAAGAGGAGATGAAAAAATTCTAAAAGGCTGAAGTAGTCTAAATGCAGGTTCTTCGTGCCAGGTAAATTCCTGGTCAAGGTAAGCAAAAGAAAACAACAACAAAATCCCAAAATGTTAAGCTTAAAATTGACAGGTAAAGGTAAAATTGTATATGGAAATGATGCTAATACTTTAAATATATTCTTACAATTCTTCCTGTTGTCAAACATTTTTTTAAGAACTAGAAAAATCTCCCTTTGTTGGGGTTAATTATGGAGAGATTCTTTGTGTGCATACTTTGGAATCTCACGTTTTTTTTCAGGTTTGGCTCATACTGCAAGTTTCTGTCAACATTGCTCAGTCAGCCATTGTGTTTGACACAACACGACTTTATGATTAGAACAAAAAACACATCCAATGAAAAGAAGTGGTACGTTCGGTCTGTACAGAGCCTCACTTTGTAAAACTGAGCACGGTGCTACTATCATTTCTTCTTGGAGTGTATCTGTTCTAATTGCAGGTAAAACCCAGGTGTTTAGTTTTGTATCACACTGCCAGAGTAGGTTACTGGCATTGTCCATTCAAACAAATATAAATTGAAATGTACTAGTTGATGTTTAGAAAATTCATTTCCCAGTCAAGTTCAAAAGGAGAATATAATGCTTTATTTTTCAAGAGCTGCCTGTTTCAAGGAGAGGTCATGCATGGTACTGACACAAGTAAAGTGAGAGTTAATTTCTTGTTAAAGATGTCAAATGGACAATAGCTTCAGGGCTCGATTATATCTCTGCAGAAGCAGATGAGAGTGAAGAGCAATCAGTTAAGTTTTTTTTCCTATCCAGTCATGTTTTATCACAGAAATGTCAATGATTTTGCCTTTTTGAAGTCCTTTGGGCTCACACATGCTGTTTCTAAAACAAATAATTTATTTGAAAATACAGATCTAAGGACTTTTTAGAAAATATCTTAACACAGATTTTTTTTCTGTCATCTTTGTTACGATTTGATTCCACAAGTGTTCATATTGGTAATCTGAAAAGATCCAGACACCACCCCATACTCTGTAGCTGCACACCATAAATGACCTCTCCTGATGCTTCTGTGCACAGCCTTTGCTGCCCTAAGCAATGTCTTCTCTCACAAATAAACAGGAAGCCCAAGAGAACACAGAAGAGTATCTACATGTCTAATAAAAGCCACTGCTGCCTTCACCTCTGTCTGTGAGTCTGACCAGGGGTAACATGTGAATGTATCTCTCCAGGGCTGTAGGACATGACACACTGGTCGCACACAAAAATTGTATACATAGTCTGAAAGCAGAGAATGTAGAGGAGATCTCACTAACAGCCTGTGTTAGTGAGGACTTTTTCCTCCAAGTGCTTTTTGAAGTGTTACAGTTCAACTAAAATTGAAGTTTTCAGCTTTTTCCTTCAGGGATTAATTATACTGTGCTATAAGAGACAGAGGTAAGAACATTCTTCTGAATTCTCGCTGTATAAACCTCAGTAGAATCTCCATCATTGTCTTGAAGTTTTATACCTATTTCCCTGGTATATTAAGTTGACCTTGTTTACACTTGCAGCCTTTGCTTGGTCTTTCTTGTCTTGCCTGTTCAGACACCTCATCTTATGCACTGCATCCCTGACCACTTGTGTGTAGAAAATGTGTGTTAGTGGGTCTGACGATGAAATATATCTCTTGGCATTATGTTTAGAGAATATGCAGACATGGAGAAAGATCTTAAATGCTAATAATAAATTCGAAAGTACCCAAATATCACCAATGTACAGGACACTTACAGTGGTTAAGATTCCATTAAAAAATTCTGAAGTCAATATCCTTACAAATATTTTCAGCTTTGAATAATGATCAAGGAATTCTGCTTACTAATGCTGATAACAATGGTTTATATTTTCACAGCTGTGAAAGGAAAAAACTTTTATTTGGGATTGAACATGCAGCCACTATTTCTTTTGCTCCTCTTACCCATACTGAGGACACATGCTACTTTTCCAGAGCAATTTCATCCATCTTCAGGATTTTTCAGTGCTTAGACAAGGGGCCTGTAAATTTATCTCTTTCAATGTTAGATTTTTCAACATTGTCCATAAAGACTTTGTGTCTCCAGATGCTCCTACACTATTCTTGTGCCCTATCCAGAGCATGCAAAGACACCACCTCTGCCAGATTAGGAAAACTTCCTTTCGACTGGCCCTCCTTTCCCCCACCTTACAATGTATATTAGGTCTTAAGACCATCAGGACATGACAAAGGGATGAGCTCTCTACAGTGCCACTGCAGCCGCTTTGAGCCACGTTGACTCACAGGCAGAAGGTTGTCCTTGTGCTTGTTTCACTTAAGGAGAGATTTCATGACAAGTGTTATGCTGCTATGTCTCTAGGCTGAGCCTGGTGTAAGTTTCCACTTGGCCTTTGTAACCTAAGTTCTTCTGTTTCTGCAGATCTTCCAGCTCTTCATCACCACCCTACCCTTTCGTGTAAATACACGATGACAGCATCCTGATGTGCCACTCTCCAAGATTGATTGGTCCAGATATATAGTTTGCCAAAGCAAACATTAAATTTAAATCCCCTGCTCCTCTTCTTCTTCCATTAGTTGAGTCAGAGTAGCATCTGCATCCCTATGAAACAGCAGAGTCAAAGCCAGCCACCTGCATCACTGCCGTTACATTTACCATCTGTTTCTTATTAAAGGCTGTCAAATTTACATCATCCAGAACTGAGACTTTGTTGCCAAAGAAGCTGTGCAGAAATGGCACTGGAAAAATAATGAATCCCCAGAAACTAATCAGAGGAATGGGTTAGTTTTACTTCTCACATAATTTTTATAGTTTTTTGTAGGTGTGCTACAATCATGAGGAGAAAAATGGCAAGAGGTGGCTTTCCCATCCTGGCACTTCTGCCTGTAGTTCCAACCAGTTAATATAAACAAAGGTAGAACTGCAAAGAAGCAAAGGATTCACTAGGAACACTTTGTATGCTAAGATAAGGTATGGTGGATGCTGCTATGTTTAACTGTGCATTCCGTTATTTCCTGCAAGTGAGGAAAGTAGATTTATGTAATATCGCCATGGAGCCATGGCCTTAATGGCACTATCTTGGTATCAGATTGGTAAACCATCCTCCTGTCTCCATACAGTATAAACATTCTGAAGTGTAAATGAGAGAGGACTCTGATAATCACCAAAGGACTGAGGCAGGGTGAGCTTGACCTTCATGAGGATTTCGCCCAGTTTTCCTCTCAAGTTCAGAAGGTTTTAGTTCAAAGACTTGCTGGAAAATGGGAGTAGGTCCATGACCTCTGATGAAGTTCAAAACAGAGGTACTGTAGTTTAGTGAGGACGGACAAGGACTCACCAGCTAGTGTGCAGAAACTTGCGAAAAGAGAAGTGGTGTAAGAGGCTCAGTGACTCAAATGCATGAGCCACAGTTACTGTTCTGTCTTGCTTTTGCATTAATTGGTATCATGTTCGGTTCAATCTGTTCCTCTTCATCCTACGTCAGAAGCAGGTACTCTCTCTCAGGAGAAACTGACATTGGGGGGTTAGTGTAATCTGGACACTAATATTAGGAAGCTTCTAGTCATTCATTTGTGGTGTTCTTTACTTTATTGCCTTTTAGAGTTAGTTCTGAGTAATTTTTAAACATGGCAATTAATTGGGATTAGAGTCTTCTAAGGAAGCAGTTTATGTCAGAACATTATACTGGGTCACCATCCTTATTACTAAACTATCGTGGGGAGTAGTACATTGTATCTTCATTATTTCATTAAAAGTTGTTGTTTACCCATTAGTGAAAAATAGCTGTTGCAAGTGAGTTGACAACTTGCATGAAGAGGGGATAAAACAAAAGCAAAGAAAATGGCCTCTGAAACCTGAAACATTACAGGCATAAATTGTTGATATTAATACTTTGTGATCTCAGCCTAGACTTTTGAAACAGTTTAAGGCTCTCTTCGGGGTTTTGTCATACCACCATCAGCAGGACTGTGCTTAGAAGTGAAGAAGGGCAGGGTGGATTCTTGCCTGTAAGGGACGTAAAACTGCTGTGCCCCATTTCAAAATCAAGCCGGGAGATTTCTGGAGGATTCTGGAGTTCCTCTTCCATCAATTTCCTAGGATGTATATCATAGTGGTGCAAAGACCTTTTTTGTGGAACTGATACATTTTGGAAAGCTTGTTTCCTTTCACATATTCTTCTTATATACACATGCTCAGTTTCATGTCAGTGAATCTGTTATTACACGACTGAATTTAAACACCAGGAAAGAGCTGAGTTTCGGTTTTCTTTTTTTTTCCACAGAGATGTAGTCAGGAATCTGCCGAGGAAAATCTGTATCTTCTCAAATCTGGAAATTTTCCATAGTGCCTCAGCTAATGAAATGCACAGGTTTTTCTTTGTATGTTTGTTCCCTTCTGTCCAAGCCGATATTGTGTCTCTGCTGTGCTCTTCAGGAGAGGTTCTCTTTCTGGCACATGTGCTGCCAGAAATATGCTGCCCACACTGGTCCTGTTCACTGCCTTGCCTGTATTCATGCCTGCCTGAGGTGTGAGCGAAGTGCCTGGCTTAAGCTGGGGCA
This sequence comes from Oreocharis arfaki, assembly GCA_013398015.1. NCBI lineage: Eukaryota > Metazoa > Chordata > Aves > Passeriformes > Paramythiidae > Oreocharis > Oreocharis arfaki. The sequence goes on along the minus strand of VZRR01013412.1, from coordinate 221,811 downwards.
GTTCTGAGCAGTCCAGTAGAAGAGCTTTGGATGCCTACAGGATCACTGAGGCTAAAATAACAGAGATTTTGGAAACAGCTCAGGTCACGTAACTGCTGTGTTTTGATCTCACATGTCTTAATTTGATCTCTTTTGGTTCAGCATGTTTTGGATTCAGTTTTGGGTCTCCTAAACTTTGGAGGAAAAACCATCAAATTAAATGAGAAACAAGTCCAAGATGAATTTTAGCATTTGGTGTTCTGAAGAAAAACTAGTAGCACCTTGCTTAGCTATATCATTCTTCCAGCTCAGCTGAAGCTATGACAGCAGAAAAACTTTACATCTGTATTGCACTAGGAGGCAATCTTTTGCTCCTGAGAGACAATCTGTTCAGTTAAAGCAAACACTCTTGCAGATTATTTGTACTGTGAAGTTGTGAAGCTTTATGTCCATTTTCTTGAAAAAATATTGCTCTTAAACCAAAATAAATTATAAAAGAAGAGATCAATGTCATCATAATCGTGAAAGTAATTTGTGGTGTTCCTAACTTTCATGTAAAGAAGGATTGTTTGGTTGAATATAATAGTCTGTGACCTCATGGCCACTTCCTTGAATTTTAATGTGAACATGTGTTGGATGAATAAATGCTTTGTACAGAGGATGCCCAAAACTAAGAGCTTCCAACTAAGCAGTTCCATAGACAGTCTTCAAAAAATTCACCCTGTATCTATTTTCACAAAGGGTTGTTAACTTTGTGTTATATATATGCTGGTTTTTGTTTTTCAGTTGTTTTGCCCCCTAAAATCTGGAGGGGTTAGATTGAAAAAAAAAAGTTGGAAAATTCTGTTTCTTACCCATCTCAGCACAGGAATGAAACATGTGTTTAAAGACACCTGAAGAACTTGTCCGGGACAGATTTGTTGGGAAACAATGAATGGAGAACATAGTTCTGGGACATGTGATTTACAAATGAGCCAAAGCCAAACACACTAAAAAGTCTGCAATATTTTGGCCATTTTGCATGCATTTTGATTGTTTTTGGTGAACGGGCTCTGTTTCCTGGTGGATAGAAGGTTGGTGTGCTGTGCAGAGCTTCAACTATAACCAAGCTGCAGCACTGGCCCGTTATGTGCCCTAAAACACAACTATTCCCTGCCTTATTTTTCCTGTCAGTGAAAGAATGAGGTAGCAATTCTCATTTGTAAATGCTTTGAGACCTATAATTTAAAATCACTATCTGAATTCTAGGTACGTGTTACTGTTTGGTAGCATGAATACTTTTTTTAAAGCATTTGGAACAGTTGTTAATGAAATACTTTTTGTTGAAACAGACTGAGAGAATTAGCATGTTAGATTGGTTGGACATGGGCAGACCGGAGTCTGTGTCGACTAGCCAGGATGAGCAATGTGCTGCACAGCTCTGCTCTTCATCAGCCATGCTGTTGGCACTCTTCTATCTTCTGTGCAAGTACGTGACCAGGGAGAGAATAACATCAGGGAGCAGATCTGCCATAAACCACCTGAGCAAAAATACATGTATATCTGTTTATTTCAGCTGGATGGGCTCTCTGACTTGCTTCACTGCACAGCCTCCCCAGCAGCTCTGCCAGCACAAGGAGGGAGGTGAGTAGACTAGAGGGGAGGGCAAGACTCATGTCAAGTAGTGGTTGCCTGCTCACTTTCCTGTTAAATTGCAGACCATGGATCACCCTGTAAGTTTGCTTTGAGGAATTTTCAGGAAAAGACTGGTCTTCTGGCTCTCCAAGATTTCCATTCAGTGAAGTAAAACCTTAAGAATCAAAGCAAAGCTCTCCTTGAGAATCCTGCAATAAACAAACGACTGGGGACTGAGAGATGGACATGGAGCAAACAGGCTGTCTTGTTGAGGGGCTGTGCTGCACAGCATCCTCATGAGTTCAGCTGCTCCTTTTCACACTGTGTATCAGCCAGGATAAGAGGTGTCTGTATTCCCTCAGGTCAGGAGGTCCACAAGAGCTGTAAAAAAGCCTTAGTATTTCTAACTCGCTGGTCCTTGTTAATCTGACAGATTTCGGGCTGTTGTGTTATATATGAATCCCAAATAGGGGTGTATAGGGCTTTTGGTGCCATTTCAGTACGCAAAGGTGAGCACCTGCAGCTCTAGTGAGCACTGTGGAACCTTTTGCAGAGATCCTTTTTGGGGGGCAACTGATACAGTTCGTGAGACCATTCCACATCCCACAGACCCCAACTGCTCTTGCTTTTGACACAGCTGATCCTCATCTTTGAAGCTGCTCACTGTTGGCAAGGAGGCTATCCCAGGATCTGGCCTTCAGTGCAGCACTGCCTAAGAATAATCTGCAAACAGTATGAGGATTTTATAAGCTGATTTCAGTTAGCTTTTCTTTTTCAATGGACTACCCATGCCTTTGCTTTAAAAGATTGCCTAAATCGTGAAACACTGCTTAAATATTCTGACTAGATTTAATCTAGGTAAATCAAGTCAAACAGCGATAGCATTTTTTCCCAGTTAGTTTCTGCTCTCAACTTTCTAATTACAATAACCTTAATCACCATATGAATTTTCATTCACATCACTTAGACATTAAATGAACTGTTAGTTAGTGTAGGATTAGAGTAACTTCAAAGCCCTCACAGATTTTCAGTGTTATGCAAAACCTCTCATTTTCCTTTCGACTTAGAGCACCATGAATATGATAGGTTGCATTCAGTAATTACACCAGCAATGTTCATTCCTGTTCATGGGTAAGGCTGAATCAGCGTTTCTATTATAATCCCGTCATTTCAAAAGACTTTATTACTTGTCCATAAAAATTTGTTCTGAGATAGAATTTGGTATTAAACTCATCCTGGGATAAAGAGAAGAAAAACTACTTAAACACTTGGTGTCTGTCTCCTGCTTTTAGAGATAGTAGGTGCATTTTAAAGCAGTCAGTCAGTGCCTGAAAATTCCCTACCAGTTTTGCAATTCAAAACCAGGTCTATTTCCTACAGTGAATGTTGGCAGGTTGCTATTAGTCTGCTTAGTGGATTTGTTCATTCTCCTTACTGAAGCAGAGAAGGGACAAAGGGTCACAAATACAAAGCACTCAAATCCCAGAGTAAACTTTGCCTGTGACCTCTGACACCAGGGCTACTGCACTGAATCCTCTGACACACAACAGTGGTGAGATTGTAAAGAGGAATATGTGCAAGGGGTGACATAGGAATAAAAGCAAGCCTCTGGGAAAGGTTCATACCTTTTACAGTAGCTACATGGATCTTGCACACTGTGTTCACTAAAAAGCAAATGGTTACAGAGGAGGATGAAGGGCTGAGGGAACTTTTCACTTGTGAGGAATGATCCGGTAACTCACATTAGTAACACATATCCTAAAAGTGGGATGAATTTTGTAGGATGAATTGTGTAGGGTGGGTTGAGGAAATCATACTTATTCATTAGAAAAAAATTGTGTTGGCAGACGAGTAAGTTAAGAATTGTAAGTAGGGTATCCTGTGACAGCATTTTAGAAACCATTCCTGTAGTGGGCTAACTTTCCAAATGTCTACCAGCAGCTATAGACAACAGGTTGTCAACAGAGAATGGCCCCGCAAGTGTAAGGTTTAAACCTAAAGAGCTATGGGGTGAGTGTGGCACAGCTGTCTGCTCCGGAGGCTCTGGAGGCTCACCAACAGAACATGCCTTTGGGCACTATAATTTGATTTTCCCTGTTTACTGCAGGCACCGTGCTGTCTTTGCTCTAATTATAGAAACAGACAATCACAGAATCATAGATGTATGGATTGGCTGGGTGGGAAGGGACCTCTGAGGATCATCTATTCCAAACCCTTCGTCACAGGCAGGACGTCTTCCACTGGACTCTCACTCAAAGCCCCGTCCAACCTAACCTTGAACACTTTCAGTGATGGAGTATCCACCACTGCTCTGGGCAACATGTTCCAGTGCCTCATATCCCTCACTAAAAAAAAAATTCGTTATCACATACAACCTAAATCCACCCTATTTCAGTTTGAAACCGTTGCCCCTTGTCTTGTCGCTACAGACAGTGGTAGGATGTCTCCTTCCGTCTTTCTCACAAGTCCCCTTTAAATACTAAAAGGCTGCAACAAGGGTTTTCTGGAGTCTTCTCCAGGTGGAACAGTCCCAGCTCTCTCAGCCTGTTTTCATAGGAGAGGCGTTCCAGCCCTGTGACCATCTTTGTGGCCTCTTCTAGACCCACTCTAACAGATTTTCCTGTGCTAGGGCCCCAGAGCTGGAGGCAGTGCTCCAAGTAGGGTCTCACCAGGATGGAGAGAGGGGCAGAATTCCCCTTCCTCACCCTGCTGACCGTGTTGCTTTTGATGCAGCGGATTTTCTGGGTTGCAAATGCACATTACTGACTCATGTCCATTTTTCCATCTTCCAGTATCCCCAAATTCTTCTTGGCAGGGCCTCTCTCAAGGATTGCGTTCTCCAGCCTGTAGTTATACAGGGGTTGCCCTGACACACAGGGCCACTCTCAGAGTGGGATTCTCATCCTAAGGGGTATTTGAGTCAGACCCATAAATCCAGAAGCCATTCAAAAAGCTATCTATATTTTGACATATATTTTAATGGATATGAGTATTCTTCATCAGCCTTGAAACTTCAGAACTCCATAACCAGTCCTTCTGCAGAGTGGCAATTGCAGATCATATGTGGCTAATGCACGTGTGGATGGGCTAACACCAGCAGTGGTGTCTGTGGGGGTCTCCATGTGTAATATGGAAAGGTGAAAGATGAGCTCAAAACAATAAGAGCTGTAATCAACATTAGGCTGTCAGCCAAATCTCCTGAAACCTCTTTAGTTTAAGACATTACCTCTTAGTCTTCTTTAACTTCCGTTCCCAAAGATATCTATCCTGCTTCTCCAAACTTTTGTGGTGAGATTACCTGCATAGTGATTGCGTTGACATGCAGCATATTTTAGCACAGCTCTGGCACCTTTCCTGGACCACTCCAGGATGCTTTTACTTTTCAGACCTGTTTGTTAGAAGACATTGTCTATGGATTTCAATTCCAGCTGAAGCAGCAGGCTACTGTACTACATAATGGATCACATTATCTGTGTAGAGCAACGGAGCCTTGACTTTGTACCCAACACAGGCACCACAGCTCCTCCCTGAACCCTGGCTCTGGCCCATCTTTCCACTCCTCCTCCACTGTTCCTGTACCATTTATGCAGTGAGTTCTGTGTGACTGGGATAATCCTTCACACTGCTTGTGTATGGGATTGAAGTCTCTGAAGTAGCCTGTAGGCTTTCCTAGAGTGCGAAACAACTCTGCTATACTTACTGTGCACTAAACACAGAATATTGGAGGTGGATTTTGCATTGTATGGTGGATTTATTTCACTGCTGACCACTTTGGGCACCTCAGAACTGGCCAGTACATCAGTCTTCTATCCAGTGAATGTGTCTAGAGGCCCAAAGAGCCATAGCTGCACAGACGTGAAGTGGTTGTGTAATAGGAAGCAGCTAACCTTTGGGTGTCATGTTGAAGACAGCCTGCTGGCTGATGCTGCATCAGTCTGCAGGATCATCTCCCTTTTACCTGATCTGTTGCAACTGTTCAGAATCAAAATCTGGCTGCAGTGGCTGTGTTATGCTTATTTGCTCCTTAATTAGAGACCTCCAGAGAGGAGATCGTTGGTTAAGGAAAGACATTGATCAGGAAGGATTACTGAGTGAAGAACTGAATTTAATCTATCTCAGTTTGGGCTAAACTGCTAAGAAGTCTGTTAAGTTACCGACAGAGTCATTCTTCACAGCTGTCAGCCCTTATCCATGCACTAGGAGGATCATTAATACAGCTAAAATGGAGCATCTGTCACTCTTGTGCTAACAGGGAGCATACTTCCCATAAATTCTATTTAAAGGGAGCTGGGTGATGAGCGTTTAGTGTTTGCTTCAGAATGGCGAAGTTTTACTACATTTGACTTTTGTCACTGTTGCAAGCTTTTCCAAAAAGTTGAGGTAAAAAAAAGTACCATGCAGTCGTAACAAGAAAGTGACATGCATTTTCTTGCTACTCAGTGTCAGGATGAAGCAAAGGAATGGCAAAATAATGAAGGCTAGGAAGATAAGCAAGTGTCTGCCACATTTTAATTGCAAAGCTAATAAAATCAGATTGGTACATCTAAAAATCTTTTGCTGTTACACTCAAAAGCAGTGTGAAAATCTGAATGGAAAAAAAACCCAAAATCAAGAGACGTGAAGTATGTCTTCAAAAATCTATTTTATAAATATTTGAGTTAAGTTTAAACTGTTTAGTTGAATAATGCATATTATTCAACTATTCTGACACTGCATATTGGTGGAAAATTGTCTGAAGAGCACCTAAGCATCCTCTCTAGCCATAAAGATTTTATAAAACCCAGCTGATTTTATCAGGTTTTAGTTGATGACTTTTCCAATCCTACAGTTATGTTTCTCTAGTACTTTTTATAACGTCATTGCTTATTTCTGAGTCTCACAGATATTGCGGTGGTTTGGGGTTTTTTGTTTTGTTTTGGTTTTGCCTCCTTTTAATTTCTCTTGTGACCTTCAAGGTAGAGAAAAGATTTCTATTTTTGTTTTGAAATTGTCAGAAAAATTTTCATCCTGGACTCTGCTCCAGCTTCTGCTAAGATTGTTACTTGACATTTAGATCTAAATTTTCATGCTTTCACACTCTTTATTTTTGCTGATTTACTCTAGATTGTATTGATTTCCTGAATATGTATTCTTCTTTTGTGTAGTAACTTACAAAACCCTTAAGTAGATTACCCCTGCACTACCCTAGTATTCAAATAAGTGAAGATTACATGGCCCAAAGTCCTGAATCTAGCACTGTGAAAACTGAGCCTGAAATAATTAATCTAAACACTAGAGGTGGAAATGCAAAGCTCAAAGGAAAGTGGCTTAATTCTGGAAACGTATTTTCAGGTGTCCTTTTGGGCTTGGGCTGGAATAGTTGCATTATGTAAAAAATAAGTTCCCTTTTATAATTTTAAAGAGATGATTTTAGGGTTCTCTTGCTTGATAGGGACTTGTTGCAAAGCATTCTTAAGTGACCACATAACCATACACGTGCAATGAGGAACTCGGATGGAAGTCACTTCCTGGCACATTTTCTTCCCCCAGTTCTCTATGGTTTTTCCTCATCCTGAGTTACTTTATGAGAGGAGTAGTAAGAAGGATCTCACCTCTGTGAGAAGCAAACAGAAGCTTATTCCAGGGTGATGGCTTTAACTTTTAAAATATGCCAAATCTGACTCCTCCTGTTTTGCACCTTGCGCCGTAACTTACACAATGAATGAAAGATGGGAAAATGTTTCCCTTAGCTCAGTTCAAGCCCTAATTTCAGCCACAACGGTGTAAAACCCAAAGCTGTTTCATGATGGAATTGAACCAGAGCTTCAGTAAAGCACCAGTCGCAGATGGGATGGGAGAATTGAAACATGTTAACTGACATGTCCAAAGAGATCTACTTTTTACTAAAGCCCAATACTAACTTGTGGCCCTATCTGGTGATTGTTTACTCAAGCACAGCTTTATTGTAATTATACTGTTATCCTTCGTAAGAGTTGGTTTACTTTTAATATTGCTGATGAATAAGAATAAACCAAAGAGCATGGATTTACCAGCTTTGTTCTGGTGTCTGGCAAACTCTGCTCTCAAGTTCTGGGACATACCTGCTGACACCTTGATTTCTGAGTAAGCACTCCAAGGCCAACTTTTTTTTCATGATTTTATTAATTTCTCAGGCTTTCCAAAAATTATTTACAAGTTTAAATTCACATAATAAATTTTGATTGGCCTTGGGACACACAAAAGTGGATTTAATAGGTGATAGATAAAGAGGGAAAAAAATAGCACTTCAAATTTTTGTTTTGATTTAAAAAGAGCAGATTTTCTAAAGATTTAAAAACTCCAAACCCTTCTATTGTTCTCTTCTTGCCTCACTGGCAATTCAAATCTTCTTTCCTTTGAAACAATATGAATTACTAGAGAGGTAGTTAAACAGTCTTATAAAAAGGGACTAAAAGGTTAAGTGATTCACAGGGAAGAGTTTTTTAGCATGCTCAAAACAACCCATCTTGCAGTACATTACCCTAATCATTTGGTGGCAACAAAGCAGTCACTTTAAAAAGGAAGTGATTTGATTACACCAGTCGATTGAAATGCTTTGATATTGCTGGAGGAAATGCCACATTTCCTAATGAAGCATTACGAAGAGAACAAGAAACATTTTTGACTAATGACAAATGTGGGGGAGGAAAACTGCTGGATTCTGAAAGTACTGGTCTTTAAGGAATAAATACTGGGTCTTAGAGGGGAAAAGTGCTAGAAGAAAAAATGTGCTTGTCACTCATGATGACAGACATCTGTGGAAGTGCACCAAGCTACTCTGTGAGACAGAGGTATCAGTCCACCTCTAGAGAAGCCAGATCAGGTACCAGAAACAGTCTCAAAGCTTAAAGTTGTTCTATCAATGCTGATATACTGTCCCAAGTTAGCTAATATGGGCTGCCTAAGTTGATGTGGGTTAATCAGACAGCTCTTGCAGGTGTCTCACAGAGGCTGTTTATCAGTATATACATGTTAACAACTTCACAGGTGACTTCTAACATGGCAGCTGTAGCTCTCACCAGTTTGGGCTTCACTAGTGATGCAGGATGTGGCGGCACTGTTCATGTCCCGTCTTCCTTAGTCTGAGTTGGGCTGTGTTGTGTAAAAAATTAAAATCTCTACTACTCATTAAACCATCTAAATTCATTACATTACAGTCAGTCTATACAGAAACCTAAAATGTTGAGGAAATGCTTTTGCAGAGCACAACTGTGTAACTAAACTCTTTTTCCAGGCATCCACATCTCGGTGAACCATGGTTTATTCGTGTTAAATACTTCTCCATTTATCAGATGAAGAGACAGATGCATAATCTTAAAAGCAACAATTGACATTTCACATATGAAACTTCTAACAATGACAGCTAATTAATTACAGCTCATTTAAGCTACAAAGTAAAACTGACTTCAGCTTTTGCATGCCGCTTTCCTACAAAACAAATTTATTTTTCCCCCAAGCATGAAATGAGTGTGGGCTCTTCAGCTGGATGGGTCTTCAGGTTGGGTCCTCAACATCTTTATCCGTTTTTCCAGCCTCTCCATCCATTCATTTCTGAGCCTAGGGAGAGAAACATGGATCAGATTGTCCCCGTACTTTTACAGAGAATGGATTTATGCTCTTCCTCTTTTCCACTGATGACATCCTTTGGTGCTTTTTCCCAATTGTCACGCAAATTCTCCTGCCCCTTTAGAGCTCTTTGCTGGATGGCACTTCAGGACTAGCTCTTAAATCCCTGTGAGGGACCACCTGAGCTTTGTGGTTCATCTCCATCTCTAGTGAGCCCTCTCTCGAGCACCTGTGTGCCAGTGACTTGTCGCCTGCTCTGGAGATTGCCTGCTGCCACCTGCTGGGGCACATCACCCAGCACTTCCCCAGTCTCCTGCCTCCTCTGTCCCGCTCGGCTTGGCGACACTGCACATACTGAAGCTTCTGTGAGACCCGTTGCAGGCAGCTTTTGGTGATAGGTCGTCCTTTGTTTTCTTTTTGATACTATCTACGTACCACAGAAGGACTCAAGTAGGAAAGGGAGGAATTTCCCAACTGAGGACTTGTAACATTGAGATTAGGTTAGTCACAAGTGGATAAAACATGCTGGTGATTAATTCCAGTGTTCCTTCTTCCAGGGTTAGTAATGTAAGGCTGTCCTTGCTCTTAATTTTCAAGTATCACTGCAAAGAGAGCTATGAGGAAGGCTTTGGAAAATTGCTTTCTCACTGAATGATCTCAAGACAAAACAACTATAATAAATAGCGGAAGTATATATCTTTGCATATGCCCTCAGCTTACAGAGAGTTCATGCAGAGTAAAACCGTGCTGATACTCAAGTAGGCTGCTCTTTCTCACACTGATGGATCCAGCTGAATGTGACTGAATAAGGTAGATACAGCTGTGAATGGTGGCTGCCTTAGTGTGCTTGGACCATCTGCATTATTCCTGATTGATACCATCTGATTTACCTCACACAAATTAAACCATCTTGAATAATTCTAACTATTTTCTTGTGAAAACAAGGCCACAGAGAAAGAATGTACCTAGGTACATATCTGTGCTAGCTTTAGCTTTGCTCTGAACAGACAAGTCTGTGCTGTTAAATATTGTCCTGGTAGTTTCAGAAAGTTCTATGCTTCAGACTCATTTATGGAACAAGAATGAATTGTTCTCCTATCCTATGAAGTCACAGCTTAGACACATTAGCACTAGCATCCTAATTTGGGAAGCTTTATTATTTTCTATAAATCCAAATTACTTTGAGATTCCATTGCATGATTTAAGCATAGGTATTACCTAAAAACCAAAAAATTACGATGCAAACCCAAGTAACCTATCCGGATGCAGATTACCCACTTTGTCAGAGCGCTTCTTCGCTGACGTTCTTTTTCATTTTGCAGATACTGAGTCTGTTGTTCAATGGTCTTCTCCCAGAAGTTCCTCAGGTCACTGGTTTCACAACCACGCACTTCATGACGCATGTATTGGCTATTCATTTCCTCTAAACAAAAAATTCAAAACAACCATACGACAAGTTACTGGCTCCTCATCTGTTTTCATGGCTTGATGTTTTGGATTTTCACAGCATTAGGGTCACACAGCCCTTTTTTTGGTAGGATCAGGATAGCTGTGGGCATGACTCACTATTTAAGCTTTCCTTTCCTAGCTCTGACGCTTGAGGATTTGCTGTCTGATGTGAATTCTTGCTTGTGTACCTAAAATATCTCCCACCTCCATCTGACAGTGACATTTACGTTCACAGTCAGGACAGTACTGTTGTATTCTGTAATTTAGCAATTAGGGTGCTTTTTACTCTACTCACAAATTTTTAAAAAAATTGCCATATCTAATGGGATTTTTGGCCTCATTATTTTCATGTCTCTAAAATGCTAAAGGGGCTATTGTTCTGATAATTTGTGTTTAATATTTTTAGCACTCAGCTTTATTTGGAAATGGAGAAAATTTGCGTGTATAAAACTACGTACATAATTTCATAAGTTGCTGACTTGCAAAAACCACCTTGTTTACAAAATATTTTCTCCTCTTCAATTTTCAAAACAGAGCGAATTCACTGAATATATTTGCATATCTGTGACAACTCTGTACTTTCAGCTTTAGTTAATGTCATCTTAAAAATAATTTCTGGAGGGAATCTTCTCCTAGGGAAAGAATATTTGTCTCAGGATAACTCTTCATGGGCTAACAGTAAATTCCCTCTATGCCACATTGCAGTCAGAAAACTGTATCATTACTTTCAAAACTTCATTAAATATGAAATTAGTATATCCATGCTGCCTTTCAAATTGCTATGTGCTTTTGCATGAGCATGCCATTATAATATTTTACAGAACATTTAATTTTTCAACAAGTATTTGGAGCTCTCTCACGCATTATTTGAATTCATGGAAATTATTTGTAATTTATTTTAACCACAGCCACAGAGAGATAGTAAACAAGCCCCTCAAGGCTAGCTTGGAAAAGCTTGAAGAAACTGCTGCCATTCCCCTGCCAGGCATCATAAGAAAACACAAAACTGGGAAATGATAATCTTTACATAATTGGCTGTTTTGTGGAAAATTGACAGACATATTATTAAGACTCTATGAGCAGAGGATGAAACCAGCCCTTTTGAAGAGGTCCCATTTTTGCTATGATTTCCCCATAACTCCCCTGTGGTTCCACGTAAAACCTTCATATACCAGCTCGTGGCCTCCAAAAGATAGAAGCACAGTACTTGGGCCTGACTCTTGCAGAAGAGGATTACTGAGCGCATTTTCCGGTCCTGAACAAATTATAGCTGGATGTATAATTGTTGACATTAGTCTGTAATGTGAACTGCAAGTATTGCTGAACACCTCCAGCTGTGCTAGGGAATAACCAATTGCAGGTCAAAAAGTTCACTTAATACAAGCCTATGTTTTCATAAAATCTATATGTATTCTACAAATATCCACATATATATCAATGCCAAGCCGAATATTTCTTCCCAGGTGGCAGTTACTACCCTTTTAAACTTTTTGTGTACTAGGACTAATCTTCAAAGGTATGAAAAAGATATGGTAAAAGGCATCTAAGTAAAACTAATGGGCTTTCCACCCTAGGACTTAATCTCTGAGAATAACTCTTTCTGGAGCGCAGGAAGAAAAGTTCCCCTGTATACCCGAGGCTCCAACATAAACTGCCAGGAAATAATGTCTTCTAGTCTCTTTATCAGAAGAGATAGCAAAGCATAATAGCTTCATCCTTATGAATGATTATGAATTCCTGTCCAATATATTGTGGATGCATCTTTTATATATATATATGTATATATATATGAGGGTAAATATCACTCCTGAATAAGGCAAAATTATGGAACTCATTGCTACAAGCTGTAATTGAACCTAAGTGTATACTTTCAGAATACACATATCCTTTACTGGTTTTTAATGTTCTGCCTCTTGATTTGATTGCCTGTGTTCTTGGTACTGGCTTTAATGCATTTTATGGATGTGTCTTTCCAACACCTGCCCCCACAGGAAAAAATCAAAGGAAAAAATTTAAAGCCAGCAGAAGAGATATTTGAATGTAGTTTCCCCTGCTATTCACCTTACATCTGGTGCTGGCAGTATTTAGGAGAATGTTAGAACCTTGCTGAGACCACAAAATGTGTATAGTATTACTCATTACAGGTTTGGGGGAGGTGTTATTTTTTTTTGCAGGGGGGAATGAGGTGGGGCAGGGAGAGAAATTAGTGTTTTTCTCAGTCTGTCATCTAAGGTATTTTCTTTGTGTGTGCTTCATCAGGCACACTAAGAGCATTGTCCAAGTCATCTCTCCTTCCTAACCTTTTATGTTGTGTTAACATGTGGGTATCCTGGTGCTGAATTTTCTGTTCCTCAGTTCTTAATATCCTTTTTTGGTTTTGTCTCAGCTAATGCGGAAGAACACTCAAATGTATGCAACTAGGTATCAGAGTTACTGAACACAGAATTTCTGCATCATTACTGATCCCTGATAAACACAATATGTAAATATGCCAGCATTTGCTTCTCCAAACTGTAGAATCACCTTATTACCTTATTTTTTGAGTTATCTATTTGAGCCCATTCACACAGTGGTTGTAGGAACTGCACAATATCTCCACTGAAATAACTCACCTGGTTTCTTTTGCGTTTATACATCCTGTGCATAGATGTTCAAATTCACCTCTGTCCAACCATCCATGTCATAAACCATGAACCTTTGGTGCGTGTGAGCAGTCTGGGATATCAGAGTTAGTCTGTCTCTATTTGCCTAGCTCTCACATTTTTCTCTCCTACTTCAGCCTTTTCCAGAGGAGTATAACAGGACTTAAGCCTGTATCATGACTTTGCAGCAGCAGGTATCACCTGAAAACAGTTTATTTTCATGCCTTGAAGCCTCATTCGAAGTAGTTAGGATAAGGGACCTCACTTAACAGGGAAAGAGAAGAATGAAAAAAATTTTATGGAAGGAGCCTCCAAAGCAGCCTGAACAAGCAATCTCAGTACAATGCAACAGGTGGGCAGAAATATACTATTAAAGCACATAGGCAGTTGTGATGCACTTTTATAGATCTTACAGTTATTTCTGACTTAAACTGCCCTGCCACAGCTACGACTAAATTAAGCTTTTCTTAAGCCTCTAGTGACAATCCTTCAAGAGAACAATAATGAGAGACTCCTTCTGGTAATCTTCTCTGACAGAGCCCTAGCTGCAAGCCAATAAACAAATGTAGGTGCTCTCAAATGAAAGGAATAGCACAGTAAACTCTAGGAGGGCTTTATCCAACACATGATTAAGATGATTGCTTATTTTTAGATTTAATAATTTTGATCAGGTTGGTATTATCTAGCCTCAATTTGCTACAAGAGGTCTTACAAAGTTAGGGAAGCTGTGACACTAACACTGTTAGCTGGAACTCTAAAATTATGTTGGTAGAACAAAAGAGGAATGTAAGATCAATTTGATGTGACATCTCGACTTCTTTGTAAAAAAAAAAATCAATAGTTTGAGGCTGAAACTCACTCTTTCTATGAGAAAACATTACCACCACCAGAAATACTTTTTCATGGAGAGAATTGGGAGTCAAAGGTTTTTTAGCTAGAAGAAAGAATGTAAAAAAAATGTGGATTTTCTTCCTTTATTAGAACATATTGTTTTATGAAATGTATTTTTAAAAATTACAAAGCATCTAACAAGTCAGGGTAGCTATTTTTCCTGCTTCTTGTGTTTCTTACAAAGCATAGTCAGTCAGAGTTTTCAGGGTGTTATGCATTTCCCTAGGAATAATACAATATTTTATTATTCTGACTTTACTTGGACCATGCTTTGTGACTATGGTTGTTATATATACATTGAATAATAAAAATTGAATAATATATATAGCAGAGAATACCATCTATGCTAATGGCACTGTTTGATGTAAAAACGACCAGAAATCTGTTTTGATTTTGGAAAACAGGACTAGTGATCATATTCATGACTTCCTTCTTTTTCCTTGGGTCTAGGATATATCGTTTGTCTTCTGCTTCTGCAGCCAGCAGTAATTCACATCTCAAAGGACTGACTGATGCTTCCTCCAAGATCTTGCCCAGGGAAGCATGACAGTTTCAAGTCTAACTTAGGTCTCCAGACTCTGGTTAAAACTCTTCAGAGGCAGAAGGAAGCACTTCAGTTTAATCTCCTGTACCCTTTGGTTTGTGTGGCAAGTTGCACAGTGCAGCTTATTGCAGGAGTGGGCTGAGCCTTGAAGCCACTTGTGAACAACTTGGGGGAGAGGTTTCTCACAGCTTGCTCTCACAACTTCTTCTTCCCTGCTGCTTTGTTTGTGAACAGTTAAGGGGAAGAGATGACTGGGAGCACCAGCCTGAGGGTGGGGAAGGCTGCTGTGGTCTTCTGGTGCATGCAAGTCCCTCACTGTCCTGGTCTCTTCCAAAAATCCATTAGTGCATCTCATTGGCAAAAATGTGTGACTTTCCATGTATACTGTATGGTTTTTTATTTTCATTTGCAGTGCGGAATTACAGACTACCAATCAATGCTTTTCCTTTGTAAACAGTATTTTCTAGAGTTTGTATGAAATGAGAGAATTCTAGGCAAGTGATTAATTCTGCCACCAGTATTTCCTAGTTTGGCAGAATTCGAAGTACATTTTGTTACCAGAATGCATGTTCAGTCAGGAGGTTTTTCTCTGGGAATAAATTTCAATCAATTTAATTGGACTTCTCCATGTACCGGGAATTTTCTTTGCATGAAAATGACAACTATACTGACACGTGACTGAGCAATACTCATAGGAGTTGCAGGTGTGCATCTAGCAAATTATTTCTAACAGGCAGGTTAGACAGTTTCAATATTTGAAAATGTTTTCAAATGAAAACATTTGAAAATATTTTCACTCAAGCACTATGCAGCAGTCTCTATTCAACCATTATCCCTTTTCCTGATTCCTACAATCCTTTACTGCTTTTCTATGAAAACAGGTGGATCGGAGCCTATTTTTTTTAATAAGAATAGTTATTGTTCAAATTCTTTGCGCTGGTAGAAAATTCAGACCTGTGCTCATATGATACCTTTACGATAAACAAACATACTGAGATGAGGCTTGTGGTAGCTACATGGGTTTTGCATCTCATACTGCTAGTGTCAATATCAATGCCTCTGAATACCATGCACTGTGTTTTATTCTGTCCTCATCTGCTGGGCTTCAGGTTTTTTTGTCTGCTTTCACTTTTCTCTGGATATCAGACACTTGAACAATGGAATTATCAAATTGGAAGGAACTGATTCTCTCTCTTGCTTTTCTGTACTAGAGGGCTCAGCAGTCCTCCAGCTGAAGATTAAAATTCTTAAAACCTTTTGAACAAAACACTTGAGGAATCAATACTTCCATTTCCCTCCAGGTCATCCATTCATTTGTTGCTATCCTAGTTCTGCTCCCATGCCTGGTTTTTTGTATTTTGCTGCTTGCTGTCTTCTATTCTGCACTGTCTCTTCTCCCTCAGCCTGCAGCCAAGGGCTCCCATGAAAGGTCCCTTTGTTTCTCCCTTCTCTGCCATCACGTCTATTAAGTTTCTCCTCCTGTCCTCTTCACCTCCCATGCCAGCCCTCCAGCCTAACCTGACTAATTTGGACCTGTGCTTTCAAACACCTTTCTGGCTGCTTGCCCCACCTCTGTTGTTCCATCTGGAAAATCTCTTTCCACTTCGTGCTGGAGCTGCATTCAATAGAGTGATAGAATAAATTGAGTTGGAAGGGACCCACAAGGATCATCAAGCCCAACTCCCTACCCTGCACAGCACCATCCCCAAGAGTCACACCATGTGCCTGAGAGCATCATCCAAATGCTCTTGAACTCTGTCAGGCTGGTGCTGTGACTACTGCCCTGGGGAGCTGTTCCAGTGCCCAAAGACCCTCTGTGTGAAGAACTTTTTCCTGATATCAAACTTAAACCTCCCCTGACACAGCTTCATACCATTCCCTTGTGTCCTGTCGCTGGTCACAAGAGTGAAGAGACCAGTGTCTGTCTCTATGCTTCCCCTCATGAGGAAGCTGGAAACTGCAATGAGGTCTGTCCTCAGTCTCCTCTTCTCCAGGCAGAACAGACCAGGCAACCTCAGCTGCTTCTCTTAAGGCTTCTCCTTCAGACCCTTCACCATCCTTGTTGGCCTGCTTTGGATGCTCTTTAATAGCTTAATGTCTTTTTTGCTTTGTGGTGCCCAAAACTGCAGTCATGCAGATATCACTAAACTGTGCCTGGATAATCTCTTCTTCAACCCCCTGCTACCCAGGTTTTCCCACTCTGCATCTGTCTCTCTGTGGTGGCTGCCTGCTTTCCCACACATCCTGCCACTGGCACACACAAACAGGACTGTGGGGGCAGTTGCACAGAGGTGAGCATTAAGCGAGCAGGTATTCATAAGTGATATGCAATACAGAATGTCCTAATGCCTTTCCTAAGCTTTATATACATTTGTTAGACTTATATTGGCTTTTAATTTTCAGTATCTGAGGTGTATTTAAAGTGGCTGTAGCTTGCTCACGAGATCAAATATTGTTTCTGATCATTAGACTTTCCCCG
The DNA here is from genome assembly GCA_013398015.1 of Oreocharis arfaki. NCBI lineage: Eukaryota > Metazoa > Chordata > Aves > Passeriformes > Paramythiidae > Oreocharis > Oreocharis arfaki. The sequence continues at coordinate 204,629 of VZRR01013412.1, read as the reverse complement.
CTGCTGGATACATTTCAAGCCTGCTTCTATGAACTACTGAATTCTGAAGATCAAGTATATAGAATAAATTAATATTTATTAGTCAAGGATCTTGAATGCACTTTGCTTTGTTGTTTGATTTTTGAGTACAGGAAGACTTGATGGCCTAAGATCAAAGAAGATAAATTTTGCCCAGGGCTCATGTTCTTTGTTAGATCACCCAGTTCAGAGAAAACATGCACGAAAAACCTATCCTGATTCATGTGAAGGTGTCTAGCATTGAATTGAAATGCCTCTCGGCAGCAGATCATTGTTAAAAAACCTTTTGGAGATGAGTGTATGTGTGTAACCTTGCCTACCATTTCGCCCATCAGTTGAGAATGTACAGCCATATCTCTTGGTGTTTTATTCAGGATTGTGACATGGAATTTATCTGTAAATATTTTTTCTGTATCAATGATACTCAGCTTCCTTAGAATCCCGCTAAACTGGGCACTCTTCCCTGGCATTTTCCTCACACTCTCATCTTTCCTAGAATATACTTCTGTGAGAATTAAAGTTAGAGAACAAACACATTTCTTGTTGACATTATTAGGGAAAACTCACTACAAAAAACCAAATACTTCCTTACCTTTAGAGCAGGACTCTTCTTGCAGATAAATTCTCTGTGTGACAAAAACAAACGAGGAATACTACCACTGCAGCCGTGGCTTCTCCAGTGTCACAGGGCAGTAATGAAATGCATCCCTCGGTACTTTTTATTTGAAGTGGGGGTAACATAAATCCTTCATCATATCAAGGCTATTTTGAACAGAACCAGCAGAGAGATAAGATCATTTAATGAACTTTGCAGCCCCCTGCCTGAGATGACCGTGAAACACAGGCCCCCTTGAGAGCATGCATTCCTCCCACACTGGCAGATACCTCAAAGAGCATGACTTGGCAAGTGATGAGAATTTTCTTTAAAATGCCTGCTAGTGATATCAATTTTAATCATCTTCCTATGAAGCTTGAAAAATTCCACACTACTGTCTTAGCTGTAACAGAGGCTGAAATGGTCTGACAAACCACACTTTGTTTTGCGTTACAGGGTGACTTACAGAAGTATGCAGTGCTTTGGAGCTGTTAATCTAAGGATGTGTGCTTGATTACAACCTATCACAAAATCTGCTCTCTCCAAGGCAATTGTCATAGGAATTGTCTGTATGGTTAGCGTTAGTTGACAGAATGCATTAAAGTAGCACTAGTTTTACCATTTGGAGTTGTTATAACTCTATTACAGATGAATGCTTATATCACATTTCATTTTCTGAGGAAAATGTTTTTTAGGTTTGGCTGATGACAGATGCATGCACTTATCTCAGTTTTCATTAAATCCATCTACATTGCTAATATACCATATGTGACTGCTGGCTTAAGTAGTTCTTATGCAACTGCTGATTATTTGAACCTTCCTTTGTTGTAATTTTTCAGACCCCAACTAGCAAAAGCAGCAGCCATTAGATGGATGCTTTCTGCAGTCCGTGTTCACTTATTTATTTTTTCTACAGTTTCCTTTACAGCAGGAAAACCCTGTGCAAAACCTAGGAGCCGCAGCCTTTCTCTGTAAAGGAAAATTCCAGCTATTTCCAAAACCTGGTCAATTTGCTTTGATTTGATGAAACAGTACTTAATAACTCCTTAGAAACAGTACGTTTTAACTTTCCCCATTGTGCCATTCCACCTCATATCGCATGAGAATGCAGAAATCAAGTCTTCCCTCCACACACGTGATAACAATAGTAATGTGGTCTCAGAGCTTTAGGACCATTATACATATGTGGCATTGAGAAAAGAAAACAACAACATATCATAGGTAAAGTTGATTGCTCTATTTTTGGAAAATCATCTCAGATTCTGGCTGGCTTTAGAAATCAGAAACAAATAAAATCTGCTGGGTGAATATTAAGATAATATGGTTTTATAAAAAGAAATTTAATCCCGAGCTTGACACAGCAGTGGTGCTAACCACCATGGTGAGAAACAGAACTGCTTCCTTGCAATTTGACTCAGAGCTTGAGTAACATTCCCTTCTTACTAAACACATCGACCTAAATTTGCAATGAATTTCGTTTTTAATGTTATGATGTAGGCAACACCTTCCATAAACTTTTGTAAAGACCGAATTTCAAGAGGGAACTTCAGTGTCCAGGCTTCATCAGACCAGAACATGTGTTTCTGGTCAGATATTCTCTAGATGCCTTGACATTTGTGCAGTTCAGATGCCCTGTGTAAAGGACAGCCAAAATGTGATAAGACAGTGCACACGCTCTGGTCATGTGCCATAGATTAGGTACATTGTTTATTATACTTGCTGACTGTATTAACAATGAACATTTCATCTGTGCATTCACAGTGACCTCTTGTGCAAGACAAATGGTGCATCCAGAAATCCTAGACAGAGCTAGTACTCTGCTGGGCTACCCATGTCTGAAAAATAGGTCAGGTGGCAGGTGACTGGAAAGACATAGCTCACTCTCAAAAGCAGGGCAGCTGTCAACTAAGATTTTATATACAGCCTGAACACTATTCAGGCTGTTTGTGCACCTCAGCCCTTGTTTACTTCATAAGCAAATCTCAGAGCTGCTTACCAGAAACTGCTTCTATAACAGCTCTCGTCTCTAGTTTGCAGAAGTTCTTGCAAACACCCGCGTAATGTTATTAGCAGAGACCACAGAAGAATCTGCAAAATAATTGATGGAATGTAAACCTCTGGAGGGCCTGAGGTGTTACTTATAAGCAGGAATCAAATTCTGTCTTGGTGTTCTGATTGTGTGCTGTTGTTCACATGTGGGAGAGTTGGAAATTAGAGTAGCAGTCAGCTCTTACTCTAGCACAAGTAATCCTGGTACATTTAGTCTGTGTTTTGTCAGCCTGGCCCCTTCACTCTGTGGCTATTCTTAGACCTGATGTTAAAGTAGAGGAGGTGAAGGAAGACATTTCACAGAATCTTGCCAATTAAGTAAACATCTCATGCTCCTTTTCTCTTTGATGCTAGAGAAAATAAAACCTGGAGAGGTAAGTTTTTAAAGCAGATACTGTACCATGTTGTTGGTATTCGCAGTGCACCTGGTATTCACATCCTTCTTGGTCTGGATTGATGCAATGGCAGTTAGAAAGTTACGAAGAGGGATTTCTGTCACTCCTGTCCTCACTGGTCCAGGAGCAGCATGGGTCACAGCAGTTTTAGCAGCCCTCTCCAAACTTCACAAATTCAAGAATGGAGCGGATTATTTAGATAGAAAGTGAAAGTCTAATCAGTTTAGGTGTCTATCTATAGTGGTTGGACCCTGTCTGGATTCCAGAAATTCGCATCGAAGCCTTTATATCACTCTCCTTCACAAAAGGACAGGGGAGACAAAATATGATGAAGGTTCACAAGCTGAGATAAGGACCAGGAGAGATGACTCACCAATAAAATCACAGGTAAAACAGACTTGAACTGGGGATATTAACTGAATTTATTACCCACATAATCAGAGCAGGATAATGAGAGTAAATTAATCTTAAAACCACATTTCCTCTACTCCTCCCTTCTTCATGAGCTCTACCTCCTCCTCTCCAGCAGCATGGGGAGATGGGGAATGGGCGTTACGGTCAGTTCATCGTGTGTTCCTGCCTCCCTTCAGGGAGAGAGGTCCTTCTCCTGCCCCAGTGTGGGGTCTCTCCCACAGGAGAGAAGTCTCCATGAGCTTTTCCAATGTGAGTCCGTCCCATGGACAACAGTCCTCCACAAACTACTCCAACATGGATCACAGCTGCAGTCCTTCAAGGACAGGCCACAGGGTTACCAGTCCTGCCAGGAACCTGCTCCAGTAAGGGCCTCCTGTGTGTTCACAGCCTCCTCTCAGGCATCCACCTGTCCTGACATGGGTGTCCTCCATAGGCTGCAGGTTTATGCAGGATCTCTGCATCCCCATGGACCTCCATGGGCTGCAGGGGCACGGCTGCTTCGCCATGGGCTGCACCACAGGCTGCAGGGGAATCTCAGCTCCAGCATCTGTAACATCTCCTGCTCCTCTTTATCCATTGACCTTGGTGTCTGCAGGGCTGTTCCTCTCACATATTCTCACTCTGCTCTTCTCTGGCCACAATTACACCCACATGATAAGCATTTTTGCCTTGAATATGTTATCTCAGAGGTCTTACCATAATTTCTAATTGGCCCAGCCTTGGCCAGTGCCACAATTGTCTTTGAAGCTGCCAGAGATTGTCTCTTCTGGTCACAGAACTTCTCATAGAAACCACCCCTGTATCCCTCCCTGCTACCAAAACCTGGCCATGTAAACCCAACACACTACCTTCCCAAGAAAGCTGATTGTCAACTGTTTTTCATGCTTCTGTAAATATTTGCAGTTTGACGTTTTTAAAACCTGCCTTGGAAAACCACCAGTAGTCCTTCAGTAGGTCTAGTACTCCAGAGTGAAAGAGCACGCAGGACGTTCCTTGATGGACTGTCCTGCAGGCAGTTCCATGCTGGGGCCGTGGTGTTTCCCTGTCCCCTGCTGCGCATGAATTGATTTGAGCCCTGCTATGTTGTGTTGGCATCTCTGAGAGTATATCTGGAGAAAACACGCCTGCTTAAAGCTTTTTAGCCCTGCCTGCTGGATATGACACTGAATGTTAGACTAAAGTATATGAAAAAAATTGTAATGACTGAATAACTGAAAGGGTCGCTTCACTGAGGTTTATAAACTTCACCGAGGTTTATAAACACACTTTTCCTCTCTTGGGCCAAGCCTTGGACTGGGTGGTGGGGGCTTGTTTAAATAACACCAAAAAAATAAGGACTAAGTAGGAGCTGGAATTCAACTTTGCGTACAAGAATACCTTTTATCTAAACTGGATTTTTCCTCTGAGTGCATTCTCAATGATACCTACATCACATGATCCTATGACACACAATTGTTTTCTTTATAAATACCTCTTATAGGATAATCTCAAGGTCAGTAAAGTAGCAGATCGAAGAGCTTACATGTTTTATTAGCAGAATGAAACTTCTTACTTGCACCAGTTACATGGCACCTAAAACATTTACAGAGCCTGCTTAGTGTTTATTGTAATCATGATACTGTCTTTGTGCAATCAGAAAAATTAGATATGTGAGATCCACTTGTAGCTTTTCCTAATTCCCTTGTTAGTTGCCTGCCTGCAGCTTTTCCATGATTCCATTTTTTCCAAGACCGTAAAGTTTTCAAGCAGTTTAAATTGCATCAAGCTGAAATTTGCACACTAGAGCTACTAGATACGCAGATGCTTCCCTGTGGAAGTGTAATTAGCCTGGCTCTGTGCACTGCAGGGGGGAATTTTGCTGCAAAGGAAGGAAAAGGCTACTGATGTCACCTGCTCAGTCCTAGCATTTCTACGTGTTTGACACTACCTTCCAGTCCAAATGAACTTCTGTAGCAATCTGTCCAGAAAGGCTTCTGTGACATGTTGAATTTGCCTGCAATTTTGACATGGATGTTTTCCCATCTTATTATGACACTGGAGTGAGGAACAAAATTGCTCTAGGCACCCTCAGGCACTAGTTTAACGAGTGTAGGGAAGAGGTTTTTGATCCTCTCTTAAAATCAGCCAATGCAGATCCTGCTCCGGTGTACATGCTGTTTGAGCTGGGGTTGGAGTGTAAAAGTCATAGAGAGAAATAGTGTCTCAGTAGGGTAATTCAGCATCTTATGGGTTTGTTTATAAGCATTACAGTTCATATGTAGCCAAACTTTAGGTGCTTCAGTCAGAAAAAGTTAAATGGGTTGAGCTGGAGCTGTTGGAGACATCAAACTTGCTGCTAAAAAAGTTAATGAAGGTCTACAGGGATTCTTTTATTGGTATTAATTTACATGGGATGATGTCAGATACCTTGATGATAGCGAAGTAGAAATTTAGGCCAGCAGGTTAGTTGCATGACTTTTTGTCTTCTTTTAATATCCCATAGATCTTAACTGTTCGAGCATTCTGTTGATGCAGCCAGCACTGCAACATTCTGTACCTCTCATGGAGACAGATGCTACTTCACTGTTTTCCCTGTGGAAGCTCAAATTATCTTCAGATGAGTTTGAACTCTTTTATTTGAGAAGAAAGTAAGGCAAGAAGAAGGATGATAACGGTTTTTTTAAATTATTTTCATGGTCATGGGTAAATCTGTGGTTGCAGTTTCTTTGTGAATATCTCAAGGAGAGTGTAGCTGCACCCCTCTTGTGCACCTGCTGAACCCCAGTTTTAACTTAACTCAGACTCTGCTTAGAACCAAGCACAGGTGTACCCAGATGTACTCACTTTGCTTCTACCAATGTATCAGAGGGAAAGGATCTGCATCTCAGGGCTTTACCATGTCAATTAACTGAGATGATAAGCAGGCTGCCTTAGGCACATGGAGAATGGGGAGGTGATTCAAGGCAACCAGTGCAACTTCATGAAGGGCAGGTCTTTCCTGACTGACCCAGCAGCCTCCTGTGATGGAATGACTCCATCTGTGGACAGGAGAAGGGTCATGGGTGTCATCTACTTTAGTGCCTTTTTAGTAGGACATGCTGTGGTAGAACAAGGGGTAATGGTTTTAAACTGAAAGAGAGTATATTCAAACTAAATACAAGAAAGAATTTTTTTATGATGAGGCTGGCGAAATACTGGAAGTGATTTCCCAGGTACATGGTAGATGACCTATACCTGGAAACGTTCAAGGACAGGCTGGACAGGGCTCTGAGCAACCTGATCTAGTGAAAAGTGTCACTGCTTATGGCAGGGGCGTAGGATTATGTGGCTTTGAAGATCCCTTCACAAAGGGAACACAAAGTATTCTAAGATTCTACGATTCCATTTGACAACAGAGGATAAGGACAACCTTCTTCTACTAGGTTTGCAGAAGAATTAATAACTTCATTAAATGAACCAGCAAAATTAGAAACTTCTAAGTATTTAAAGGTTATTTATGTCTGAAACAAGACCTATAAGCAGGAGGAGGAAATATACTTTTTTCTTTCTACTCTTTTCTTTCTTTGTGTTTAGAAATTTTTTATCTTGAAGGGGAGATTATTCTTGTCAGCATTTGTGTCATTGTGACTTCTGATCAGGACAACACAGTACCCATGGGGTTTCACCACTCAGCAAATATGTTTGCTGCACTACTTCATGTTCAAAGCAAGTATTTTTTTCCTCTCTCTCTCCAGTCCTTCCTGTAAACTAACTGCCCTAAATTTCCAGCCATTACGTTGTACATATACACAAAAATTTACCATATCAGTCTCTTCTGGGAAGCTACCTACTTTAATGAGATGGGAGAACCTAATTGGACTGTATTATGTACCATTTGCCTTCTGGCTATGAATACCATTAATGCTGTACATTTGCTGTACTTGCTGTACATGTCTTTCAAGTAGATGTCAGGCATCTGAAGCAGTCTCTGACTTTCTTGTCAGAGAGCTGCCTCATGGATGAAGGCATTGGATGATTGTAGAAGTTCCTAGTGGAAGTGCATTAACTTGAGTGATTCAGACTAGTAGGGTGAAGAGAAGAAAGTATAGAAATCTCTGAGAAGTCCTTGAGTGGATTGTTCTCCCGTTGCATCTACCCTTTTTTCAAATTGTGCCACCAGTCATGTAGATATTCTTGGGGCCTTGGGGTCAGCAACCAGAGCACACTTTGGTGAGTCATGAGTGCTTAGCAGCTCCGAAAATGAAAAGCCATATGGACCAAGGAGACTGTTGGTGCAGAGAGTGCAAAAAATCCCTCTTACGTGCTGGTGCTAAGGTAACTACGTAAAGCAACGACCCTATAAAAGGAATAGGCCTGAAATAGTAACCTCCTTCAATATAAAGTAAGCCCCATGAAATCAGTACCAATGGTTCCTCTGATCCTGGCAAGAAAGCTGCCAGTGCCAAGAGTGCAGCTTGAATCCCTTTTTACTCCCCCATTTGATTTCGTACTCACGATTTTGTGTGGGCAGTTGAGAGACATATGCGATTCTCATCACAAAACCAGATCTTGTTTATGTTCATGTTTTGTAGGTATTTTTCAATAGTCCTGCCACTATTTTGAAACTAAATTTCCAAAAATATTTTAAAGGAGTTCACCATTTATTTTCAAAGACTTGAGCCTTTTTGAGGAATTTCATTGGCAGCACCTCCTCTTTACAATGGCGAGCTTCTATCACATTCCTGCAAAGTGACTACGCTTATATGACCACTTTGTCCTTTTATGCCATAGTTTTGACATTTTTGAAGTTACCTACCAACATCTGAGTGAGCCTGTGTCCTTGAGCAGTTCCTCTAACTAGCTGCACCAGGTGACTGCATGGACCAAGGAAAAAAATCACGAGTTAATATGGAATGTGCAAACCTAGCACACGTTAATGACTCCTTCTTCAAATAACTGAGGCCCTATACCCTGTGGCTTCACGTCTGCACCCATAATACCTTCCCATGTGTTTTGTACACATCTCAGCATTTTTAAGCCTCACTAAACAAGAAAAAGGGATGCTTCAGGATTTCAGCACATACTATATGTACCATGTACATGTGGAGAAACTGGCCTCTCCTTTGCAGAATTTTCTTTGGAGTGAATTTCTAGGCTTGTGGTCACCACAACCACTTATGCACGGAGAAATTTGGGATGAATTTTTAGCCAGGTTACTCAAAAATGGTTAAAAACCATATCAGTTGTAGATTCTGAGGTGTTGTTCCTTCCTGAAACACAAGTACTGGTGGAGAATAAAAAAAAGAATGAAGAAGTGCCCTGCAAGCCAGTCTATGGAGAAGCATAGACCCTTCAACTAAAATGAAATCGTATCCACTACCTATAAAACCATCTATTGCAACTTTCAGCCATAACTGAAAAATTCCTTCCAGTTATGTTACACTTCTGTTGGTTGGATTAAGGATGAGGAGTAGCATTTAGCACACTTAGAAGTATGTTACAGCTCCTGCATTTTCTCTTACCTAAATTGCTTCTTGAACCTGACCTTAAAAGAGGAGCTCTAAAATTTCTTGTTCAATCAACTCTTAGAGCTGGCTCTTTGGCTCTTAGAGCTGATCTTTGCCTACCTTATCTTCAGGCTGTTCCTGAAACTCAGTTCCCTTGGCTCTTCTTGGTGCCTTTTCTTTCTAGAAGGAGTAGAAACCAGATCTTGGATCTTTTGAGTTTAACCTGAATTTGTAGGAGAAGGCGGACTCTGTGAGAGATGATCCTTCACAGATCTGTGAGCATGCTGGCTCCATGTGACAGCTGGAGGCATTTTGGGCAGAAAACACTTTGACGTATCAAAATTGAAGATCAGTTGTCTATGCTGTTTGGAAATGAATGGGTAGCATTTGTGGGATGTATGTGGGTTTGCAGGTAGACTGTGGCAGCGAGAGAACAAATAGGTAGTGAGACAGTATTATAGCAATATGGGAAAGATTCTTGGAAGAAGAGATAGAGACATGTAAAATTTCATGGTGCCTTCTTTTTAATGGGTGCACAGGTGTGATGTTAGCCTAGCTGTACCCTTAAGGATTTTGTATGATGTTGGAAAATGGATATCAGCACAGACTTTCCACCAACTCACAAAAAAAATATATACCACCCAGAGCATCATACAGTTTTTCCTTACCTTAATAATTCTGTGATTTGAGACACGCTGCCATAACTAACATACTAGTCTATTTTGCTCTTAATTCCTGAAAATATTATCACAGGCAGAGCTATTTACTTATAGCTTTTTATATGGCTAAAGCAACCCTGTAATTTGCCTAGCAGCAGTTCTCATCAGTATTCAGGAGCAGAAAGACACAGTAAAAGAGACCAGGCAGCATATATGACAGTGCCTGTTTCAGTATATGTTGAAAGAAATATTTTTATTATATCTAAGATAATCACATATTCAGGATATCAAGGTCAATGCATAAGAGTGTTAAGAAAAAACAATAAATGCCACCGATAACTAATCTATCTCTCGGGAATGTTATTTCACACACTGACACATTTTCCTCTTTATCATCAATCTATAAGACTGAGTTCTGTGGAGTGCTTTAATTAACCTATCATCATGTACTTATTTATGGTGTCTCCAAATGATGTTATCAAAATACAATAGTCTTTTTTTCTACCTCCACTCTATAAAATATCTTAAGACCCAAATGTTTTACAAACAAATATTTTCAAACTTATTTTATATGTTTATCTTGAAAAGCTGTCAAACTTTAATTGCCAGCAGCCAGGGAAAGCAAATACTCTTGAAAAGTAACAAGTCCCTGTTACTTCTTTTCATCTGGCTATCTGATAAAATTCCTTTAAAATTAGTATTCCACACCTCAGAATCCATACACACAGAGCTGGTATAATTTGTCTTTCTGACACACTTAACCCATCAAGTGGGTTCCTTAGTCTCTTTGATAGAACAGTAAGATTAAAGGTAATTATTTCACTTTCTCTAAGTCTTTGCACAGTGATACAAAAATCACTATTCATCCCTGCAGTAGGTCAGATCAAGCTTATTCACTCGCTGCAAGTTTGATTTAGCATGAGTAAAATGGTGATATGAAAACCACTTGAAAAAATTATATATTATTTCCCATGACTTTTATAAAGGTTGTCTATGAAAACATTTATGTAATTGTATACTCCTTTTACCAGCCCAAGATTTTTCTTTTTCTTAATTGCCTAGGAAAATTTGATGCTATAGTAAGTGTAAGTCTTTGCTGAGTGTTGACAATATGCTCAGCCTTAGTTCATACAGAAAGAAACATGGTTAGCAGCCAAAGCAGCAGACCATAGCAGCTTCATCTTTTGAAAATTACATCTAAAATACTCACACCTTGCATTTATGGTTTTCTTTGGGAATGTTAGTTTTTATCAGAACTGCGAGGCTCAGAAACTCAGTCATTAGTCATTATATTCAGCCTCACACTTGCATCTGACTGCAAAATTTAAGAGTCAGTGTTATCAACTTCTAATGATGCCATCTCCTGGTGACTGGTGCCTGTGCTGATGTCGTTATTGAGGACCAGTACAAAGGAGATGGAAAATAAACAGTAAAACCAACAGGACTGATGAAAAACACGACTGAAGTAGGAGAGTGTGCGTGCTAAGGGTTTTGCCTTGGAGGAGAGAGCCAGGCTGCGGTGGCAGATACCATGTTAACTGTCAGAAAATAATCCGCCAGTGTCTCAGTTGCTCATTCTACCTGTCCAGTTGTACAGTGCCCAGCGCAAAAAATCTCAGCCTCGGTCAGGGCTTGTAGGCTCACTAGGGGTTACACACTGCAAATAATATAGCTGTGTTTTACCACAGTGATGTTGATTGGAATTCATGTACATGGCTTTTGATGTTATTGTTTACAATGAATCGGTGCACAGCTAGCTAATAATGCCTCATCTTCTTCTCTTGTTTTCTTCAGGATTTCTCTTTCTTCACTTGTGGAACCTCCAGTGATTGTGACATCAAAGCCTGCTCCAGAGCTGCCCTCATTTGCTGGACACACAGATGCACACACCAACACGCATGCCACAGTGCCAGTTCATTGTCTTGAAAGACTTTTAACAAGCGGCCTTTCTGCAAATACCAAGTGAATCTAAATTCTTAACACTGGTGTTAACACTGGCATGTTTGTCTCCTGGTGAAAACTACACTGTCTGCATTGGGGTACGTCTGTGTGAAACAGTGGAAATGGCTCTGTCAGTTTAACAAACTTACGGGCCTGAGTATCTTCCCATGTGATCCTCTGGGGGAAAAAGTTATTCATAATTCATTATTTCATAATGAACTTAATTTGCTACATTTTATTCTGTAGTGTCTATTTTTATATCTTAATCATGCCTGTATTTTTTTTCTCCTGAAATTTCTACAAATTTCAATATCCTTTACAAAGAGAAGATGACAAAATGCTGCATAATATTCCATGAATGGTGTCACTACTGGCAAGTAAATAATGATCTTTTTCTCTTGTTCCCATGGGACAGCTTAGATACTATAATGGAAATTCACGAGCAGATTTTCTGCCCACTGGCATTTAGTTTTAACACTGTCTCTGCATGCTGAAATCTCCTTTTGAAACTAAGACTGACAATCTTTCTAACTAACTGAGCTGTTAACGTTAAAGCAGTGATTACATAACCAGTTTTGGCTTGTCTGACCGTGGGCTCCTCCTCACGTTTGCTGCATGCCTCTGCTACATCCCTCTGCCAGCAAAGATGGTCTATCTGGAAATTAGGCCAATAGAATGAGAAAATAACATTTTGGGTGGATAAGTGAGTGGACCTGTCTGACTGTGGATGATATGAGTACAAAGGGGACAACAGGCACCTGCCTTTGTGGTCTTGTTATCGACTCAAACTACTTGAGAAAGCTGCAATATAGTGTATATCTACTTGGCTCCTGGAATTCATATTTGCTACTTAGTTTTACCTGCATGGGTGATTACCTGTTCCAGCTGTTGGACTGGAGTTTGGCCTCCATATATTTTAGCACTGCTGAACTTTGCAGTAGTTTTTGGTTGGCATAGCTAATGACAGGCGTATCATATGTACTCAGATGAAAGAAGAACACAGCATAGGAATGTACTTAATTGGCTTTTGTTGCATGTTATTGCACTGCTGGAGATGTACTGCACAGCGCATCTGCACAAGTCTTTTTCTCCACTGAGCTGCTTCTCACATGTCCACACAGAGTGCTGAGGTAGAGCCTCTGTGAAGAACAGTGGAAGGCAGAGACACAGAGCAGGGAACATGCTTCAGTATTTCTTATTTCCAATAAAGTCAGATATTAAAAGCGATAAGAAATTTCCATCTCGGTTACCAATACACATCATAAATGCTATCGGCACAATTTAGCAAACCAACACCAGCCTAACAGAGAGGAAAACAGAGCTCCATTCATATTAACATCACATGACCTCCATAAGGTACCTTCAAAGCTAGTTAGGGTGTATAGGCGCTTCATTTTCCAGGAGAGATTTCCTCCTTGCGCAAGGAGTAGCTTCAGTACTGGTGCTGTATTAAACAAATTTGTGGTAAGGAAACATAATGCTGGGACTGGAAGAAAAAGGCTGACATGTAAACATGCGACTTGACAAGTCTGATAATCTTTTGTCATTTTCTTAAAAAGTTTTTGGTCCAAGAAACACTCTTTAGTTTATGTACAGAATCAGGTGGGGAGGTTCTTTGACACAAATTTTTCTTTTTGATCCTGACTCTCTGCTTGTATGAAGATGCTCTTGCAAATATTGTCTTTACAGTATTGTACCACCTCTTTTTCTTTAATTAAATTTTTTCCTGCTACTCCTTTTCTAATTTTTGAAAGGACATAATCTTAGTGATCCAAAAACATAAAGCACAATTTTCCCCACAAAACTTTTTAGGATTTGACTAGAGCTTTTATGCTAGCACAGGAGAGAGAACTACTTGTTTCTTAGGTGTATACATATATGAGATTTATTCTTGTTTATAACCTTTCGTAAAGATTTATAAGTAGGATGAATCACATTAAGCTTTCTGTTTATTGGGAAGATACAAACATCATGTTGTAGAGAACAGGCAAAAAGACACATTGCTGATAAGAGATGCAGAATGTTATGTGCCATGGCTAAAAAGGAATTTAGTGTTCAGCACTGTTTTGCCGTCTTGTGACAGAAAACTCTGTACGGATGGGTTGAAAATGTCTGTCATAGTCCTGACAGACGCAGTCCTTTAATTTGGAACTTCGCAGGTTGTATGTCTATTTCTGCTCACAGAAAGCCAGTGAAAGGTGACAAGCTCTGCCCCAGAAAAAGTGTGAAGCTCAGAGAAGTATCTCAGCTGTCAGAGAAAGAGAGCTGAGTCCTCTCAGGGACAACTGCTGGAGGCTCAGCTGGACAGTGTGCATCCTTTAACTCTAATGCCAATGCCATTCTGGCTGTTTGCTTTCGAGCCTTTACCAGTGCTTCTGTCCTGGTGATACATTCCCAACATTTTATCCAAACATTATCAAAAAAATAATATCGGACCTGAAGCCTCACAGGCTGGATTATAAATTGTAGTTTTGTAAAGATATGGTTGCGCTGTAGGACATGAAGACAGCTACTAATGAAAGCTATTTCTGTTCCAGCCTGTACCTGAAGACAAATGCTAGACCCAACATGCATGAGGCATCTGGTTTTATTCCAGTGACATATGGCAGCTTCATGACCTTATCAAGAAGTCACCCTAACAGCAGCATAAGCCAAGGGCAAGGTCAATCAGCCAAATGTGGAGGGAATTACAGGTTTTAATACCTTCTCTGACCATGAAGGTGCTTTGCAATCACAAGGAATACTCACAAAGCTGGCTGATTTTGCAGAGGGCAAGTGTACAGCTGCTGTGTTGTCATTAAGTCTCCCATGCTTGTACATGACTGTGCTGTAAAAGATGAGGCAGACAGTGAATTACAGGTGATGATTGCAGCGTAGCTACATAGGGCTCCACAAGACATACACCTATAACTTTGGACAAAGCTCCTACATATATGGTTTAGCGTTTAGGTTCCCCTGTGTGGACACAGGAATTAGACTTGATGATCCTTGTGGGTACCTTCCAACGCAGGGTATTCGATGGTTATGTGATTCTGATTCACAGGGCTGCTCAACATGTGAGACAGACTGCTGTACTACATTACCCTTCCAGTAGATGGAAGAAAAAATATAGAATTGCTGTATACCTGCTCAGGTGTATGAAATTTGTGGGTGTAATGACCCAGATGTATTGCCTGCTGACACACTATGAAAGTCAATGAAAGATGAATAGCAAAACACAACCTTAGCAATCTCAAACACATCAATTAAAAACAAAAAGAACCCCCAAATATCTCTGGATAAACAAGTGTGGGAAATTACTTCTAATTCTGTTTTGGATGGCTTTTTCTCTGGGTGAGAGGGCTATTGGCACCTATAGGTACCACTAACACTTCTCAGAGGCAACAGAAATCTCTCTCCTCAGAATAAAGTCACCTCAAGAGACGGCCATCAGATAGTCAAACAGACACATAAGTGACACTTCCTCAGTATCTGGTACCTGAAAGTTAGCTTTCCAGGTTTATATGTGCACCTTGGTGCACTACATGGCCTTGTGAAGAGAATCTCTTCCTTTAAATGGGCAGTGTGTTCAGGGCAGATGACAGCATCCCCCTGCAGATCTGTGCCTAGCAGCAGAGCTCCAGCTCCAGGGCTCTTGGCCGCAGAGAAGGCAGCCTCTCCACCACACTGCTCCCTAATCTGGGCTCTTATCATCTGTGGCATGCCCCTAGGAGTGATGGAGGCTGGAGCAATTGCAAGGGCGAAGCCACCGCGGCCAGCTGCAGGCGGCACCATTTGTTTTAGTTCTGGAGTCAACTGTGAGGAGGAAAAGATCTAGGGCTCTGGGGCCCTGTGGATCATCTGATAAATACTTCCCTTTGAGGGTCTTCCCCCTGCCCAAATGTGGCTGCATACAGAGAAGGCACATGCATGAACTTGCAGCGACAGATGTCTACTTTGCTGGGATGTGCCATGTTTGACAGAGTGGTCTGTGAGTTAGCATGAGGCTGGAGAGTCAGCATTGCTGTTTGCTATAAACAAACCTTAGCAAAGTGCCTGTAATTGCACTGTTAAAGGTTGGCCAGGCCTAGATGGTAACAGGGGAGGAAAATAATGCTTTCTTTTATCTGTTCTTGCAAACAGCTGGAGACAGATAAAAGCGGAGACAGTTTTAACCTAAGCAAAGATTGTGACTGTGTGCTTTTCTTTGTTCCTCAGTGCTTTCTGTTTTCCTCCTTCTAAGTTACATTTTTATTTGCAAATGAGACTATGCATGGGACTGCTTTTGCATGCTTTTTCTTTTTCACCTCTTGTTTTTCTTTAACTTAAGAAGATACCTGTTTTTCTTTTAACTCAACTCCCGTGGCTGCCTCTGCATCAGAAGCATATAAGGACAACAAACTGTGCTTCCTTCTGCCTATGCCTCACCAACTCCCAGAGCTCTGACACAGAGATGAGATGAACATCTTCCACAACTAACAGACACTGAGGGGGCAGCTGTGCCTTCGTATGGTTGATATAAAACCATCCTGAAGCAGAATTTTCAAATTTTCCTGTAACAGAATGAAATGGGATAAGATAGAGAGAAAAGGAACTGTTACCTTAAAAACAAACAAATAAAACTCTTGTTTTCTCTTCCAGAGAAAATTTTCGAATTGTGGCATTCAGTCAGAAATAAATTGCACTGACATTATTAAAATACTTAGGCATCTAAGATCCCCATACAACACTTTGAGATTGCAGAAACTGAACCATGCATCTAATTTGATGCCCCATACATGTTTTGGTACAGCAGGAAAATGTTTCTTTGCTAGACATTTCATTTGCTCTAATTCTGCAAGTCAGACCAACCCAATACTGAATAGCTTCATCAGGGTGACTCGTGCAGGCACATAGGCTCATCTACATAGGGAGTTATTCCACTTCAGCTTTTCCTGATTAAATCTGCTGTGGGTGTTACTGAAACAGAAATAGCTGTTCTGTTGTAAAACCTGAACTAAAACACTTTTCTCTTTTGTTAATTGCAATATTTAATTGCTCTGTATATTTTCTACAGGCATAAAAAAAAAATATTACTCTAGATGTATTTTTACTGTACTGTATTTTCCACATATCTTGCTGCTTTCCTTTGAAAAGTAAAGACTGTTTGAAGCACATTACAAGCTGTATTGCCTACAGACTTCTTAGGTATGCTTTATGGCAAGCCAAGATGACTTCACAATGGCATTCCTGCAATTTCAGCATCTGTTAAATAAAGGCACAACTATTTTCCTCCAGCTGTTCTCTTTGATATTTAATTATCCTAGACTGGTCTGTGGAAACACAGGCAGACGGGTGCAGACCACTTTGTGTGAAATAGTGAGAAAAGGACCATTCCTAGTCTAGTGTATGTTATGTGAACAGTGAGAAGCCTTGTCTTTCAGCACAAGTCTAGAATTTGGAAAGGAGCAGTCTGAATACCTGCGGTATTTAACATTAATATGTTTTTACACAATGATTCCCTTAAAAGTCTGATCCTGAGTAGTCATAGATTTGAAGGCATCCACTATATTGTGTCATTTATTGGTGATTCATCCTTCTCTGCTTAAGAACTGGATTGCCTTGATTTGTGGCAGCAAATAAATAAAAAATTATAAGAATTAAATATATTGAAGTTTTAAAAGACATTAAGAATTTTCTTCATCCGAAATGTCTTTTAAATCAATAAAATTATTAATCTGATTGTTTCTGTGTGGTGCCCCCATGTTCAAAGGACGAAGATACATTTTAGGTTTGTCTTTGCAATTTTTTTCAAAACAAACCTGTTTCTGCTTTATAAACTTGCATTAAAATGCACTTACGTGTTCAAACATCTTGTATTTTACAGCCTAGATATACTCGTTTTTAAACTACATATAAATCAAGACAATTTTGCTATACAAAAATCTAAACAAAGTTGCTCTTTGCTGTCATTTTAAAAAAGAGGAACTCGTATTACTAGGATGTGAAATATGAATATTTCCCAAAAGACAAATAACCATCACTTATGTGTTCTTAATATACATATGATTCCTGCCTAAGGATATGCATGTGTACAATTTTGCTGTAATAAATAGGAATAAAAACTGAAAGACTGTGTAAATTTTACAGTTCTCTATATCAGGGCTTGAAAGATACCTACTCCTAAATCCCTTACATCTTCAGATTTCTGATTGCTCATTCTACTCTGCACTTTTCTTACAAGATACAGTATGACAAATGGTAAATAAGAATTTTCAAGTTTAAAAAAAGCTAAACATAAAGTTTTCAGAAATCAAATCAGTTTTATTTGTTAAAATAGTTGTACTGTGTACAAAAGAAAATGCTATAACTTATGATACTTCAAGCATAGAATATTGGGAGGGTTTTGCTTCCACTGGAAGAGCAGTATTTTAGAAATAAAGAATCGTTAGAATCAGACATTGGTAGTAGTATTAATATAATAATATAATAATAAATACTTCACATTCATATAATCTGAATTTATAATAACCCAGGTATTTCAACATTAACTAATACATCTTGATCTGCCTCAAAAGAGTCTTCCGTAGCTCATAGAATGTATGATTCGTGGTGGGGGTTGTATCAACCCTGAGATATTTCCCCTTGTCCAGTTTCTCAATTGCAAGCTAGCAGAACTCCAGGAGGATGGTGAGCAGGCAAGTGACTGAAAACACTGTTTGCTGTAATCTTAACCCATTAGAGTACAGTCTGATAATTTCCTCCTTTTCCGATTTCAGGTCTTAAAAAAAATCAAGAAAATAAAATGGTTAATGAATAAATAAATAAATTTGAAAACATAAGGATTTTCTACATACTTGAAAAGTCCTCTGACATCTCACAGGTACTTAAGTTAAAGGTATCAGCTGTTAAAGCCAATCAAAGGGACTATTCTCAGGGGAGAGATGTAAATAGATGTCCCATCAGTGATCGTTTGAGGAGCAACAGATAGCACTTATCAGCTCTTGCAGGCATTAATCTCAGAATAATCAAAAGTAAATACCAAGCAAAGGCAAGAGGAAGAACTTCACAAGAGGTAAGCACTCAAGCCTGAATGTCGGCTTTTAACCCTTCCTTCAACAAGGGACTTCGCTTTCAGCAAAAGCAGAAAAGCCATACCCTCATGTAAGTGAAATCCAGTAAGTCCCTGCTCAGAGGATTCTCCACTGAGACCTTTACTGTCTTTTTTAAGATGACCTTAATAGTAGTAAGCAGCAGAATGCTTTTACAGAGCATAGGAAGCCCATTATATCTTTCGCTCCTGTAATAAGGAACAATAGGGCCGACGCAAAGATGAACATGTTAAGAATTTAATGAGCAAGCTGTGTGCCTCATGTAACTGCTCAATACAGAAACTTAAAGGAAAAAGTGGTTCTGCCGGTGGATTTTAATTTTTCTTTATGCTTTTTTGTCTAGGGTTGCAAAGATAGGAATGTCATCTTTCAAATGTTTTGATTTACATCTGAGTTGGTGCTACAACTCAGAAGTCACAGCTTCAAGGCACTGCTACTCAGGTAGGAGTCTGGTCAGGAAACAAGACCCTGCTTGGGGTGCAAACGAGTCTCGAAAGTCTTTAGGTCTACTGTTTTCTTATCCTGCTAACTAGTGATGTTGGCACAACTGAAGGAAAGCATAAGACAGGACTGAGATATTACTGGTGGAAAGGAAAAGAATATTTTGCACTGATTTTTCCACTGAAGAGAAAATATTATTAAACCCTTATTAATGATCGCGAGAGTATTGAAAACAGTCTGGATCAGTCAGTTGTCCATGGAAAGTAATACCAGTAAAGTAATTCTTTAAGTCTTTATGCTAGTTGACACACTGTTTTCAAAAATATTCAACCATTTATGCAGGGAATTTCACAGGCTGATATAGAAAGACTTGACTTAAAATTATATGGTGCTTTTGAGGAGACTAGACAGCTCTACTTTACAATGATCAGCGTAATGGCTAAATATTTTTTTGTATGGAGTGTTAGGACTCATACAAGAATATTCTGAAGATTGAGATACAGATCTTAAAATAAGATTCAGATTAGTTTTGTGTCGTTTATGTATTATGATTGATGATTCTATGTGTTAAGTGGCTTAAGTTTATTTTCAGTACTTTTTTCTCTAGTGTAATACCAGTTTCTACTTCTACCACACCAGTATACACTACCGTTTTTTCTCTTTTTCTAAGAAACATTTGAGTGCTTGGATTTAGTTTAATTGTAGAAATTATCCTCGTTAAGTGGGAAGTCAAAGACATGTACAGATTTTGAAGAACAGAGAAGTATTTAACCTCTGTAATTTTCAACTAGAATGGTGGAAAGTTTCCTGCTGCACAGAATTATAAGGATCTGAAAGTGTCTTATGTGATGTGCTATAGAGTCAAGAGCAATGTTTTTTACTGTCTCGCTAATGCATTCTCCGAAGCAAAGCAACTCACTGTAGAAGTTTAGCTAGTGCACATACAGCATCCTCCGAGTACCCCACCACTGCAGAAGGCAATTCTGTCACCCACAGGATAAGAATGTTTGATTTAATGCCATTTCTTACCACAGTTACCCTGCATTACTTCTGAGAGACAGTTCAGTGTACCATAGCCGCACCGACAAAGCCAACAGCCCTTCAGCACCCAGACGCCGTGGGCAATGCTGCCGCAGTTGCTGTCAATGACAAGGGAGACATTTGGTACATCCCTGACCCCACCACACAGTATAACCATCCAGACCAGCTCACTCATTTCCTCCTCTGATTTTGGTCTGTTTTTTTTTTACCTTAGCCGCTCATCATGTTCGCAGTGTCTGCCAGTGAAGTGCTTTGGGCAGGCACAGAAAGTCCCCAGAATACAAGTCCCTCCATTTTGGCAGCAGTGTCTGTTCAGCTTTTTACCTGCAAGACAATATTATGGAGGTTAACAAGCATCTCAGGAGGTCTGAACCTCACCTTTTCCTCACTTGTTCGCTCAGGTCTCTCTGGTTCTCAAAGTCCCTTAAGGATATCTACTTTTATTGTCTTTAGAGACAATAAAATTATATGCCTGTTAGGAGTGTTTGTTCAGCTAAGCCCAGTTTGTTTAGTTAAGGATTAGAAACAAGCTACCAGGGATTACAGGATGGTGAAGAAGCAACGCCTGGCAAATCCTGTAGCAGCAGCGTGCGTTCAAGTGAAATATTTCACTTTGACAGATGCAGGTTTCAACCACACTAAGAAATAGGGAATTTTTGCTGGGAAGTGATGCTTATTTTTGAAAAAAGAGGTTTTGTTACTGGGAAGTTACTTGATTTTAAGGGGTGGGGGTGGGTGGGGGGAATGCTCCCTTAAACCTTTCTCATTTGGTTGAGCACCAATCTAAAACTTTATATGTGTGGGAGGAAACAGAATTTTTTTTTTTTTTATGTTAGTACTGTTGCTTTCAGGCAGCTCAAACCTTTTTCACAAAATTAAAATTTTTTGGTCATGAAATACGGTGAATTTTAAAAAATTAACAGAATGTTACAATATTTTACAGATGCTTTTGTAAATACAATGGGCCAAACCCTTCTTCAGTCTTAGTATCCTTCCTTGTTTTTCTTTAACACATTTTGCAAGTGAGAGATCTTCAGTTCTACCTTAATTTTTTATCACAATTTATTAAATGCCCACGGGTATAATTTAAATGAGTGGCCACAGAAAACCAACAGGCTGGAATCTTCCAGGACAACAGTTAAAGCATTATTATATTATATTTTAAAAAGGAATTTTATATCATTGTTTACATAAATAATGTTACCTACTCTCTGTAATTCCAGTGAAGGGTACGAATGACCTGGAACTCTGTTGCTTTCTACTTTCATAACTCTGATTCATGTCACTGAGAGCATTTATAAAGGTCCCTTCGTTCTTGGGCTGCTGCTTTTGTGCTGTGGCATTGAGACTTTTCACATCTTCTTTAGGTTCTTCTTTTTCAGGGCCTTGACAAGAAGTGCAAATATGGAAAGGAAGGGTAGTTTGTAATGAAGAAATACACACTGTAAATGCAGAAGAGAAACACGGCGGGGTGGGGAGAAACACGAAATGTCCCTTACCTTTTTCTAGATGAACAGCCTGCCAGACCAGAGTCACAGTGAAAAGAATTCTGGAAAAAGGAGAAAAAAGGAAAAAAAAAAAGAAAAAAAAAAGAAAAAAAGAGAAAAAAAAATCAAAAAAACCCCAGATAAATTTGTGCTAATAAGACAAAAACATTATAAAGGATGGTGAGCGTGTGACCTTTCAAAAGGAATCAGTATCCCTGGCTAGAGAAGATCCCCGGCATCTCAGGCAAACTTACCTAATTTGATTTCCCCGGTACATTTTCCTGCAGCCTGGAATACCCGTGAGGTCCTCCCGGAGAGCTTGAGCAGAAGGAAGATGTCCAGAGCCCTTCACTGCGCGCTGTTGCATGCGGCAGTCCTCACACCGTAGACACGGATGGAAAGAGAAAGCAGGACTGGCGAAGGTTTCCCCTTGCTGTCCAGCTTGCAGCAAGGCTCAGTCCCCAGCCCCGCCGCTGGCTGAGCCCTCGCCGGGCGCCAGGAACATCCCTCCGGGCTGGGACTCCCTGGCCAGCCCCCGATTTACACGGGCTGCTGAAGGGTGGAGCGAGGTGGGGGCACCTACTGCCGGGGGGACACTAAAGGGCCCGTGAGCACAGCAAAAAGCCCAAGGCAGGAAGATCTCAACTCCAGTGTGTTTCTCAACACAGAAGACTTTGTACCACCATACACTGCGTAGGAAAAGCAAACAAACAAACGAACGAACAAATAAACATTGTTCTGCAGAACTGCAGCAGGCTTATCATAAACTGGACCAGGTATATATAATGAAGGTTAAAAAGCCTCAACTCTACCTACATGCCTTGTCTTTGCCAGGGTTTTCTGCCAGGCATCTGCTTTATGAGATTGTACCACTTTGCAGCAGAGATCCTTAAAAGCTACTTTAGAGTTTTCTACTAAAAATACTAGAAAAAGCAGTGTAAGGTCTTCGAGAGAGGATTGCTGTCTCCCCAGAGCTGTAAATAACCTTTTGAAACATTTTCTGAAGAGTTTTACTGTTAGTAAAATTAGGCCCATTAGTGAATATTCCTAGTCTGAGTTTATGCGTTATCAGCAGATACCTAGGTATAATTTACCACGTGCACTGAAATGGGCTAGAACCCCTCACATGGCTTTACTGTGGCTCAATATCATCAGCAAAAAACCTGCAGCTGGTCAGTGCTAAAAAAGCAGCTCTGGGCAGGCTTTTCTCATCACAGTCCCACTTTTTGTACCACTGAGTACACATGGCTTTTATTCGAGTTCTGGCAGGAAACAGCAGCTATACAGTTTGTTTTGTTTTGGAGGGACATGTAGAAGAGGGATGTTTTTTGCTGTGTCCCTGCAAACCAAGCCAGTACAAGTTTCACCTTGGCTAGATACAAGATCACATCACAAGTATGGGTCAGACCCTCACCGAAGAAATGGCTGCACCAACTAAAGACATTATCATTCCTTGTTTGTATGTCTCTGAAGCTGTTACTTGTTAGATTTACCCCATCCAAACCAACGGTTTGGAAGCTGTGACCACTTCTCAGCCAATTTGGTACAAAGGCTGGCTTAATTTACAAAGATAGCTGTCCTAATTAAAGTCAACCGTCTTGGCACTAAAGCAAATGGAGAGTGTTTCGAGGACATGTTCTCTTACACAACTGCACACAACATGGGTAAGAAGCAAGGGAAGTTGGAAACCACTGTGAGGGTAGAAAACTATGGCCTAATGGCTATCATGGAAACACTGGGAAAAGTCACACAACTGGAGCACTGCAATTGAAAGATACAAGCTCTTCAGAAGCTCCTTATCTCCAAATTGGAGACACCTGGATTTGATGGATGGAGAGTTCAATGGATAAGGAATTGGCTGGCTGGCTGGCTGGCTGCAGCCAGAGAGGTGTGGTCAATGGCTCTGTGTTGAGGTGGAGGCTGGTGATGAGCGATGTCCCTCAGGCTCTGTTTTGGGACCACTGCTCTGCAGTGTCTTCCTCAATGACACGCAGTGGGATTGAGTGCACCCTCTGCAAGTTTGCAGATGGCACAAATCTGAACAATGCAGTTGACCCAACAGAAGGACGGGATGCTATCCAAAGGAACCTGGACAAGCTTGAGAACTGGGCCCATGAGAGCGTTATGAAGTTCAGCAAGTCCAAGGGCAAGGTGCTGCACCTGGGCTGGGCCAACCTCAGGCATGAGCATAGACTGGCAGAAGAACTTATTGAGACCACCCTTGTGGAGCTGGGGATTCTAGTGGATAAAAGCTGGACATGATCCAACATTGTGCGCTTGCATACCAGAAAGTCAAACCTGTCCTGGGCTGCATCAAAAGTTATGTGTACAGCATGTTGAGGGGGGTGATTCTGCCCCTCTGCCCTGCCCTTCTGAGACCCCGCCGGGAATACTGCATCCAGCTCTGGGGTCCCTAGCACAGGAAGGACATGGACCTGTTAGAGTGGGTCCAGAGGAGGCCATGAGGTGTTCTGAGGGAGGGAGAACCTCTCCTATGAAGACAGGCAAAGAGACTTGGGGCAGTTCAGCCTGGAGAAGAGAAGGTTCTGGGAAAACCTTGTTGTGATCTTTCAGTACCTTAAGGGAACTTGTAAAAAGAAGGATGAGAACCTTTTTATATGGTTAGATAGTGACAGGACAAGGGACAATGGTTTTAAAATGAAAAAGGGTAGGTTTAGATCAGACATTAGGAAGAATTCTTTACTTTTAGGGTGCTGAGGTTGCCCAGAGAAGCTGTGGATTACCTCTCCCTGGCAGAGTTCAAGGACAGACTTGATGGGGCCCTTGCAACCTGGTCTAGCGGAAGGTTTCCCTGACCGTGGTGGGGGGCTGGAACCTGACAATCTCTGGGGTCCTTTCCAGCTCCAGCACATTCAGTGATTCTATGTTGATGCGCTCTTTCATGTCTCCTGTGGGAACACTGGTCTTCAACAGGAGGACAGAAACACATTGCTGAGGATTTGAAATGGCTGTTTCCACAGGGATTGCTTGCAGGGAGTGGTCTGCACAGCTACACAAATCTTAAGGGATAAGGCATTCCCAGCTCTGCTACAATTATTGGCTCAAATTGTTCTAAGATCAACCATTTCTTGTAGATACAGGCTAACCGTTTAGCTTCATGGCATCTTGTTTCATGGTGTGTTTTATGTTTGTTACTAACTTAAAGTGATTTGGATGAAGCTATATTCTTGTTCCAGGCTTGTATTGAAGTACCATGCCTTTTAGAATTGAGAGTCTGTGATATACATTTGTGTCCAATTCAGCTAAATCAGTACTAGAACTTGTATCCTAATACTTGTGGGTAAGACGTTTCATAGAAAGTGTGTTATGATAAAAAGAACAGCATGGTAATTCAGGAAGGGATTTTGGTTTTCCTATCTTAAATAGTAACAATTTTGAAGAGGCAGATTACTCTCAACGTTACGCTATCTGCCTCTACCTGCTGTGATTGACAAGGACTTCTGAACTACACATGTTAAAGTTTAGGTGCTTGCTTAAAACCCATCACATTTTAAAATACATTTAAAATAACATTTGAAAATGTTTACTTTTACTTACAATTCAAAAAACTCTTGTTTTTATTTGAGTTCTCTAGTTGTATACTGCAGCTAGTATTTTGAGTTTAAAAAGAAGAGGTGTAGTTACATTTGTTCTAGCGTTTTTTTGCTCATATATTAGGAAAAAAAATACTGATTTTCAGTTAGGTCTAACTGGTAGTATCACTTTAAGTTACAATACTCAGATGCTGAAATGCTGAGTATTTAGCTTGCTATTTTTCCACTTTGCATAGATGGAAGGCAAAAAACCTGCAAACAGAGATGAGTAAACACAGGAACATCACACAGTGGTTTTTTTACTAAATTCAGCGTCAGTGTAGTTCTCCTGGAGAATTTTCTTGACTACTAAATTCCCAACCCTATGCTGGAGGTAACTTTCAAAATGCAGCTGCTGGTGAAGAAATATTGATCATTTTTCACACCCTGTGCCATTTGTTTAAGATCAGAAGTCATTCCTGTAACTGCAAGAGCTGACAACCTGGGAGAACTGTAAAGCAATTGGTAAACATTTCTTGCTCTTGATACCTTGTTTTCTCCTTCTCCCTATAGCCTCACCACCAAGGCACGCATAGGAGTGGGGACAGAGAAAATTGCTCAGATGCTGCTGTTGCTTGACTGCTCCAGAGGTGAGATTGGTGTGACACTGCAGAAAACTGCTGCTGTTTGTTGTTGACAGAATCTGCCAGAAAGTGATTGCTTCTGCCCAGGGATTTGTGAGGAGAGGCAATGAGGGTAGACGCACTCCTTTTATCAGCTTCAAGTAAGATAACAGTGGAGCCAACCAAAGCGCTGGTCCTGAGCATTTCAATCAAGCCCTGCATACACAGGGCATGGCTAACCATTAATTAGGGATGCTCAGCACAGTTAGTTCTGACAACAGATCAGGTAGCCTGTATGGGTGAGTGTGGAAGGAAAAAGTGGTGCTACTTTACTGGTGCACGAAATTCCTCTTGTGCTCATGGCAGGAACTGTGGGTCTGTGGCTTCTGTCTTCTGGCACTCTCCCAAAATGCAAGAGAACCCTTACACTGAGAGCTGAAGGGTGGATAATACATGCTGGGTTTTGGTATATCAGTGTTTCATACCATCTGTAGCGCTCTGTATTTCTGAAAGCTTCAGGATCAATAGATGCCTAAGGACTGGAGGCCGCATTGGAACAATCAGAAGCAAGGATGAAGAAAGTGTGTCTCTGGTTTCCTGAGAGCACTTCTGAAAGCCTGCTTAGGGTCTGCTCAACTCTGGTCTGTGCAGCCAAAATATCTGCTGACTAGAATCTTTAGATTCCAAAATTCCAGCTTTGGGTTTGGACTAGGTCTCTAACCAGATTGGGCAATGTTAAATCAGCTATCCAGAATATTATGGAAAATAATGAAAAACAATTGGCTTCCACAAACCTTTATTGAAATCTTGGAATTATAGACTTCTGTGAAGCAAAACTCTCAGTCAGGGTGACTTACAGTTCTCAGAGGAAAGGGCAGACCCTCGGCAATCTAGACTGGCATGTCTCAGAGTATGTTTAACTCATTAATTGTTAAGAATAGTGTATGGAAAGACATAATACTAGTCAGCCTGAGCGTTATTTATTTATTTTTTGTGGTCTTTGACTTGCTACTAAGGCTTCTGGCTTCTACCCAAGTGTTCTTTCTTTCTAAAGCCTATGTAAAACTTCAACACAGTGGAACTGCATGATTTTTACAGTATCACAGAACTTTCTCAACAGAGGCTGGTCAGACCAGCTCTTATTACTGTCAGGAATTTCGTATAGGATCGTGTAGATGTTGCTGCTGCCTCTGCATTTCTGTGTATGCATGCACAGTGTGAATGAACAGTATAAATTAACGAACAGCTTTTTTCACTGAATGTTAAGAATGGCTTACATGGGCTTAGTTGGAATTGGCCACTAATTGACTTGAGAAAGTAATATGCAGGAAAGCTAGGTAATCCATATTGTGACTGGCACCACTTAATTAATGCCACAGGTCCATGATGAACTTAAGCAGGATAAATGGCTGCTGCTGCTGCTAAAAGGATGAGCCCCACTTTGTCTTACACCATAGGTTGTTTGTACTGCCTCCCTCATGCCGTCACTGCTGTTTGTGCAGACATGAATGAGCTGAAATAGGGTGTTTATCTGAATGAAAACTCAGCTTTGAAAAAAAAAAAAAAAAAAAAGTTAGTTTTCTGCTGGATTAGTTCCCTGATGTGGTTTGCCAGATGAACCCTAGGACTGGCAGAAACAGAAGGCAGGGAGAAGCAGCCATGGCTGTGTGACAAGCAGCTCCTTTCTGTAGCAGAGCTGATTTATAACAGATTAAATTGACTGTGGAATGTGTAAATAGATTTCAGTTCCTATATTTAAATTGTTTTTCCCTTCCCTAGGAAATAAACCATAGGTAGTATATCCACTGATATGATACTGCCTTCAGTGCTCTCATCCTATTAGCATTATATACAGAGGAGTAGAGCAGTCAACCCACATCTCTCTGACTACATATGGGTGAAGTTTAGGACAAATGAGATTGGAGCAATATTACCAAATGAAAGGAAACATCTACAGCATTCCCTTGGCAAGAGAACCTTATGCAGATGTTATACAAAGATGTAATGCACTGTCACAGACTGACACAAATTTATAGAATAAATACAGTCTTATAATAGAGCATTATCTAGGTTTTCCTTCCTCTGAGTCTAATAGTTAGTCATTAACAAAATACAATATGATTTCTTAAAGGTTGTAGTGAAAATGAATGTGGTTCATGTCTTGCGTGTATAGAAAATAATAAAAATAAAAAAGAAAATTTTCCAGTACACATGGTAAGTAATTAAGAAGATCCCAGTTATCCTTCTTTGAGAAGGTTCTTTGGCAAATGATTCAATACCAACACCAAGAGACTAGAAAACTGAGACTTTTTTGCTTCTTCTTTTTTCTCAAGTAAAAGGTTTAGTATTATATTGAAGAAAAACTAAGTACTGAGGGAAAAGAAATTTTGCACAATTATTTATTTTGGAGTTTGAAAAGATGATGCTTTAAACAACCATGGGCTCTACAGAGAGACAGTTTTTTTGTGGAGTTAGTAGCGTTGTGCTTTAATTTCTGGCTGAATACACTTCTCTTCCATATGCTATCTGGTGTGTATCTTTGTCTTGTTCACTATTCAGGAAGTTGTCTCACAATTTCAGTTTCAGAGTGGTCTCTTTTTGTCTGCATAAAACTTACAAGTCTTGTGGTGTCGTATTACGGGGCTATGTGGGGATACACTGTTAGTGCAATCATGCACTTAAGCTACGTTTCTCCTGCAAAATTACCTGAAAATCTATCTTTACCATGCACAAAACACAACTGCTTGAGTTTAATGGCATATTTTGACCTGGCTCTGCTGTCTTGTTTGGTGCTGTCAGCTGAAACTAGAGTGAAATTTTTACCCAGTGCAGTGATTCACCCTAGCAGTAAAGACACAAGCAATTCGAAGGTTGAATAGCTGTCAGTTGTTTCCTCCACCGTTTTCATTTGGAAGTATTTCGGTGTGGCTTAGCCTGCTGTTAACAGTGATGCAATAGGATATGACTCCAGAAAGCTTTCTGGGTTTACTTGGCAAGATACAAACTATGAATTTCATGGCAGCCTTGAAGGAATCCCTGAGGAAGTGGTGATCCTACAGCCTAATTCAGGGATGGAGATGCTTATCCCAGGCAGCCATGAATGGAAATCCCTGCATAGATCTTGCATTTGATCTTCAGGTTAGCCAAATATGCTGGCATTTCTCTAAGACGAAGCTACACACTAAAGCTGAGACAATGTCAGAAAGCTGATTCCCTAGTCAAGCACACACTGAGATTTGCATTGGCATTAGTGGCATTTGACCTCTTATAGAGATGGATCAATTTGTTTACCTGGAACAAACCTATCTTTTTTTCTGAGCTAGATTTTTGGCTTATGAATTGAAGCATCTCAGCAAGAGGCCCAGTGAGGGGAAGGGAGAGTGAGGAAATTTGTGGCTGAGAGCTAGACTTTGAAGGAAGGAGGTGGGCAGGACACCTTTTCAGGTGTTATGAGCTATCAGATTATCCTAAACAGTCCTCATTGTCTTGCTTCATGCTTCTTTTCCCCCCTTACTTGAGTTCAAATCCAAAGTAGAAAACAGCTTATATGCATACATGTACAAAAGCCACCTTGCACAAGTGGATATTGCTGATCTGATGCGTGTAAGGAATGGGTGTGACACTTCTTGGACTTAGCCTTGTAGGGATAGCCAGCAAAAATGAGAGATCCAGCAGTTATTTTATTCTATGGTAATAGCACCTAAGTGTTGGTATCAGTTTAAATAGAAACGAACCACTACATCATAATCTGTAGTGCTGTCAGCAGGCCAGACCTTCCTTTTGTCTTCAGTCTATTGCTACGCTTCAGGGATCCTGTCCTTTGTGCCAGCCCTGGGTTCTAGCTTGGCCTTGGCCCAGCAATCCAAAATGTGCTCTGTGTGCCACTGTTTGCAGATGGCTTGTGCTTGAAGTGAGAGGTCTCTGTTGAAGCTGAACTCTTCTGCCACTACAATGGCTTCATTTCTGCTCTGAACAAGCTGGGGAACTGCAGGAATTGAGCTGGAGCTGTGGAGGTCAGCATCTCTAAAAACCATTCATATGCACCAGATGAAGTACATATGTAATATGCTTGGGAAAACTGCAAAGCCAAATTTTAATGTCTTCATCCAGGCATTCAGGATGGGTTGCCGTATCAAAATGCAATTTTGCAAGTTTCTAGGCTGTGTGTGCTAGGGACAGCCTGTGAACTGCTTCTGAGAACAAAAAAATCCTATGATAAAGACCAAACTATAAACCCTATGAGTGAAATCTGGAATACGAGGGTTATTTTAAGGAATTAGATTACACATAAAGATCCAGAAGAAAATGAGCTCTCTCTCTTTCAGCAATGATTGACTCCAGTATGCTGGAAGGCTCTATGGTGGCAGCAGGATCAGTGTGGGGGAAAGCAGAGGTGGTATGTGTTCAGATAGAGTCATGCTCTTCAGCACAACAAACTGTTGACTTGAGGATTGGCCTCACTTTTCCGTTTTGGTTTGCAAAGAGTATTTACAGATTTAAGGAAAAGTGAATGGTGTAGTTCCATAATCTGCCAATTATAGCATATACTCCACTTTTTCAAGCTATATGGTGAGAGGAAACAGCTATGACTGACATAACTAATTATGACAAGCTCTGCCTGATGGCATTTGTTGGTTGAGAATGGGTAAAAATAGTGAAACCCCAATTTTCTAACTACTTTTCGTGTTAATAATGTAACATTGGCGTGGTAGGCAGTCACTCTACCACAGAAATGAGTGGTTTTGGCACGAGCATTATTAATATAATTCCCTGAAGACAGAAGGTAGAAAAAGTCTGAGTCACTTAACATGCGTGTATTGTGAGCAGTTATGATAATTATGTGATTGCTGTAAAAGGAAACATTCTGAGGAGGTATTTCTTTAACCCAGGAATGGTAAATTAAGAGAAGATTTTTCTGGAACACAATTGTTCTTGATAATAAGGACTATGAAGGGCTCAAGATAGGATGCCAGCTGCAGTTTCACACTGTGATATGCACATGTATATTAGCACATTTTTTTTTGCTCAGATAAGCTGATTTTTATGCGCTCTCTGACTTACTTCTCCTCTCGTAGATTCTGTCTCCTCAGCTGTGCTGCCAGATCAATATGGCCATCATTCACAGTAGAGTAAAGATTAAAGTTTCCAATTACCTAATTTGGTCCTTTTACAGATCAATCATACAGGGCAGCATTACAAAAAATTTAATTGACAAGACAGTATTTAAAGAAAGTCTTCATCCATGTGCTCAGCTTGTCTGAATATGGCACACCTGAATGACAGAAGAAGAAAACAAGACTAGTGGAAATATGGTGATTTTTCAGTAGTGTTTACCTCAACCACCCTTAGTGTTAAAAAAAAAACCCAAAAAAACCAACAAGGGCCAGTTTAATAGATTACCACAATATCCTGAATCTCTAAGAGACATAGTGTCCTGAAATGAGAACTCAGTGTGTGTGCATTTTGATAATGTAGTTTCCTGTGTCTAAAGATGAAAAAGAAATAGCTGGGGAATTCCAGTGAGCAGTAAACTTTATCTCAGGCAATGACAGAGAAAATATTTGCGAATTTGGGATGACTTTACAATTTGAGTTGAATACCTGTTTAACATTTATGGTCAAACTTGGCCTGGCTTAATTCATTTCCACTGCTACATAATAGTTGCTCTGGGAACACTTATAAATTTCTTTTTTAAGTGACAATCCACTGTTTTCTCAGTTAAATCTTCCTGCGTTTACAGGAACACAGATTTCCAGGGGCTGTGGCAGTTCATCATTTGGAAAACTGCCCTTCATTTCTTCACATAAAAATTGACAAGACAGAAATGCTTTCTTCTCTTAGTAAATTGTGCTGATGTTTATCTAGTGATATAAAATTTCTTCCTTGGTTCTTTCTCTGGTTATGTGTGTATTTGTAACAGATTAAATCTATTCAATGGAACAGATTCTGCTCACAAGAATAAAGCCACAAATATTTGTGGGAGAGAAACACAATCCCTGATGTAAGTGAAGGAATCATATCATCATGATACACCATATGATACATGGAAGTGTTGTATTAGCAGGCACTAATCTCACCAAAGCACCCCTGCCCACCAATCCCACAGTGATAAATCTGTACTTGCATGCTTAGTTGTTGTCAAATTTGTGGCTGCCATCTCTAAACCACTGCAAAACATCTGGCAAGAGAATTTGCAAATTAGATGCAGAGCTACATTAGTGAACATTTAGTCTAGCACTGCCTTCTGGGTCATTCTAGCACCCACATAATGGTCTGATCCAATCTGATCCAATATCCAGATATGCATGCTCGACCTCGAGTGATCACATCATGATAATTTTTACGTGTCTTGTCTTCATTGTCATTTTGTTCTGAGGGAGCTGTCTCCAGTTAGGCTTGCTTTTTCCCTAGAAATACTGCAGCTGAGTACACAGATGTCTGCTGAGGTGAAGCCACATCGCTATGTTAACTATTTAGGCACTGGCTGGGGTTTTCAGGGCTGTGTTTGAATCCTGAGGATAGGCCATTCCTCTTCTTTAGCCCTGTATTGGGATTGGAGGCTAGTGTGTGTCTTCCTGCACACACTAAGGATCAAAGTGAGTTGTTTTGCTTTTTTTTAACCCCTTCCTGCACTGACTGTGCTGTCAGATTGGTCGGTATTTATCATGGTGGCTGAAGGTTCATCAGGATGTCCTGAGGTCAGCCTCTTACCAGTCAATACAGTTTCTGCTGGACATTACCACTTCTCAATTTGTCTGCTTTCAGCCAGGGCCTTGACATTATCTAGGATCCTGTTGGAATAGATGCAGCTAACTGTTGACAAGTAAGAAAGTCTCTGCTCTATAAAATTTATAGATCACTTGTTGTTCAGAGTAATGCCTAGCTTCATGGTTTTAGGTTAACAAGGGAGAATAGGGGAAATTAATAGCTACTTTTCTAAACGGTGACCTACCTGTTGATTCTACTTCTTTGTCTTCAATCTGGTTAACTTTCTTTCTCTTGAACTGAGTTCTCTTTATTCTCTCTCTTCCAAACTTGCGCCAGCATTAACATTTTAATGTAGCAGTGTGTATCCCTCACCCCAGTTATCCTGTCCTGGATGTTCCAGCATCACACAGGCTTGTGCATGGGAACGCAGATGTTGGTGCGTGTCTGTGCTTGCTGTCCCTCAGGCTGTGCAGAGGAGCACGGCCAAGCTGGGATGAGTAGAAGTTCTCAGTGTACAGAGTTACTCTGAACAGAGTCAGTCCAGCTCTTCATTAGAAACTGACAGTTTTGCAGCACTAGGAGCTTTGGGGCAGCATCTATAACCCTCTGCAGATCAAAGGACCAGAACAACACCTCATTATATATGAAACAGCTTTCAATGAGCCACGGCACTTCTGTTTCCTTACATCCACTCTGTCACATTCCTGCTAACAAGAGACTTTTATATGTATTTACACTAACAAGAAAGAATGCCAAACATACTCAAAAAGTAATTTGGGACTTTGAATATATCCCTTTACAGACTTTGAATATCTCCCTTCTCCTCCAGCTGCATATAAGTTGCCAGGAAGTCTCAGTCTCCTAATACTGGGTGGCAATATCAGACAAAAAGTGTTGCCTGATGAAGAAATTACACTTAAAAAGAAAAAAAAAAAAGACAAATCCCAGGGACTGTAGGATTACTTTGGTGATACATTGAAAGAAAATGACAAATAATACATATCCCAAAAGGAGAAAACCTGAAGTCTGAATACAGTACTGCTCCATACACTATATATAGCTCATTTGTCTGTTTTAGGTGAGTGATGCTTGATGCTCAGACCACACGGGACAGTGCCAGTAGGGGTGGCATTAATGCTGCAGGCTTGATTTTGCCACAGGATTCCACTGTGCTTCACTGCAGCTCTGAGAAGCTAGGTTTGCTGGTATGATGTTATCGTGGCACAAGAAGGATGGAATGTGAGCTATAAGTTGCCTGTAAAAGAGAGATCAGCCTGAACAAGAAAAGGCTCCAGCCCAGAGATCAGCGAAACTGCGAACAAGAACTTCCTGGCTTCTCCTCAACTTTAAGTCCTGTAGGTAGTGACTTGCCTGTGAATTTTTTACCAAAAAGAGGGAGGTAGATGCACACAAGATTTTGCAACAGTTTATTTTTCAGTCTGACCACTTTCTACCGTCTGGTTTACAGCATGGTTTCCCAAACACTTGAGTAGCCTGAGAGGAAGGTGAAGCATGCTGTGGATATTGGAAGAAGGAGAAGAGGAAATGGGAATATTGTTAGTTGTTACTGCTTCTGAAAGGGTAAATGAAGCTCTCGCAGGGAGTAAAGGAAAGAAAAATCACAACCAAACTGGAAACTGTCCACTGTCAAAAATTCAAATGAAGAGTCGGTTTTGGTTTTTTTGAAACCAGAGTCCTACTGTCAATACATCTTATCCCGTGTTTTCATTCTGTCAGAAGCTATGTCCTTTCCCAAGGATCCATTTAGTGAAAAGAAGACTCATTGGAGAGAAAGGAAAAAAATAAAATTCTCTGCTCCAGGTTGAATTTCTGGGCCTGCATAGAGGCAGCTTCAGCCAGCCATTCCACAAGTCTGACAATAAGCATGCAGTCTGTAACTGTGGTTGTTTGGAAATGTGACAAATTGGAGAGGGCCTGATTTCTAAATGAGATGCTGTGGAAATGTATTGTTTTGACAGAGTATTGTTCAGGAAGAGGGATTCATCTTCAATAGAAGGAAAATAACTTGACAGTTGAAGCTCTCAGCTGGGATTTGTGAGACTTAAGTTTGAATTCCTACTTTTTCTGATTTAGCCTAAGGAATAGATTCAGACATTCCTAAAACTTACTTTTAGTGACTTATCTAAAAAGACTACCTGCTATTTCAAAACTTGTCTCTGCTCATATGTTTCTTGTCCTCTTTTTTTTTTTTTTCAGATTATTTTTTCCATTTTTAATAATAATAGTAAAAATAATGAATGTAAATCCTTGCCTTTGTCCTGGGGCAAGACAAGAATATGTTTTACATCTCAACATTTGCAGGACAGGGAATCAATTTTCTGCCCAGCTCTGTCTGGAATGTAATTATGGCAATTTTGATATCCTTAACTCTAATTCTTTTTATTGATCCTGTTATTGACCTGTGTCTGCTTGTTATTGTGTAAATACTGGCAAAGAAACCAGAAAAAAATAACAGTTACCAGGTGGCACCAATTAATTTTTAGAAATTTCTGAATGGAGAAGGAAAGAATGGTTTTGCAGGGACAGTCCAAACCCCTCCCATTCTCTTCAGTGTAATCTTCAGTCCTCGGTGTAATCTCTTCATTCCCCAGTGCAATCTTACCCTTTCTTAGTTGTAAGTATATCCTAACTCTCTACTCTCAGACTCACGCTGGTGGCAAAAAAGTCTGCCATGTCCTAAAGAGTGAGAACTGGGGACATCATAAAGCAAAAAATAAGTTCTATGGCCATTTTGAAATCATAATATAGGAAAAAAAGCCAGCAAAGGACACTCCACTGACTGCAATGGCTTCCATAGTGAGGTAGGGTTTGTTTTTCAAGCACTACTACAGAACTAACTGTTTTGTTGAATGGCTGCAGGAGTCAGGGGTGGGAAGGAGATAAGATACCCTCACTCTGACTGTGGGTTTACACCTGATATAAGTTCTTGGCTGCATCTGGGCCATTTCTGAGCTTCCTTATTTCAGATGTCAGAGCATGTCTGATATGCAGGGCATACATACCACACTCCTTGCATTCAATCTGTTAAAGTATGCTTTGTGCATAATTAAATGGGTTAAGGGTAGATTGTCTTTGTCAAGCGACTTAGTAGATTGCTTCTCCTGCATGGTCAACACAAGAAAAAAATTTCTATGCCCATATATGCAGTCATATAGACACTTGTTTGGCAGAAATGCAGAGCTTTATTGCTGAGTTAGTCAAAGCCAGCTCTTCCCACAGACACTCACTGCTACTAAACTGCTGGTTTTGAGCAGGATTATTTTTTACTCATTTTATTCTAGCAGAACTACCTCATGTAGGCAAAAGGTATTATCTCTTTAATAACTAACAGATCAACCTGCCTGTTTTCATGGTGGAAGTGAATAGCTTTGATACAAGCAGTGTAGTGCAATTACAAATGCATCAGACAAAGGAAGGCCAGGTCACATCCAGGGACAAATCTTCAGAAGGGGTCTTTTTTGTTGCTCTGAGCTTTTGTTGCTGCTGCCCATACTTTCTTCTGATTCCCACGTGCAGATGGATGTGTAGTGCAACACAGCAGTTAAAGGATGTGCAGGTCTATCACGTTCTGGAAGAACATGTACATGTGCATGAAGAAGATGGCCAGGATTGTGCCCTCTGCATCTGGCCTTGGACTTGTATCAGGCAGTGTTTTTGGGGAAAGCCAAGAACGATGCCTCAGCTGTGGGTCCTGGGGCCGTCACATGCCACAGCTCTGATGTGTGTCTGTAGTCACTACAGGTCAGGTCTTTACTCACTGTAGCAGGCAGGACACGACAAACTGTCAAAACTGAAAAAAAGGCTCTGAAATTTTGTGATTCAGAAATGGTTTTTTCTGAAACCATGTGACAAAATATAGGATAAAATAATAAT
Source organism: Oreocharis arfaki (assembly GCA_013398015.1). Lineage (NCBI taxonomy): Eukaryota > Metazoa > Chordata > Aves > Passeriformes > Paramythiidae > Oreocharis > Oreocharis arfaki. The sequence continues at coordinate 168,296 of VZRR01013412.1, read as the reverse complement.
GAAAACCAACAGAAGCCAACAGTGGAAACAAGAGATTATGTTTGGTTGGAAGTTTAGGGAAAAAAAGGCTGAAAGCAAAGTCTACAGGCAATGAAATGAAACCTAATCTGTTTGCCTCTCTGCAGGACTTCTGGACTAGAATGTAATCTCTGTTAATGTCACATTACTTTGCAAGGATGGAATTTTAAATTTAACTGTTGTTCATTATTTTGTTTATTTTGCAACCACCAGGCTTCTTTGTTCCCATCATGAAAGGTTTGTGAGTTGTGCAGTTTAGTGTTCTTGCACATATGCTTAGTTTTTTTCATTATGGACAGTAAAAAGAAGGTTTTGAAATCCAGATTCAGCTCACTTTTGCATTTAGATATTTGGAAAAGAGAAAGAAAAGGGCTTTCTTGAGGTTAGCATGTTTGGTTTTAAGTTTTTTGCTTTTGAAATTGTTGTTTGGATAAACCAAAAGATGAAAAAATATCATGAGAAGAGGGGTGAGTAGAAATTTAAATATCTTCTTAGAAATTTGTAAAGGTTGGGCACAGTCATGCAACTTTACTTCCACAGTGTGTAGATTGCTTATATGTTCTCAAGGATATTTTGAGCCTGGTATGTCCTGACAAACTTTATTCATAGAACTTGTCTTTTATAGTGATAACTTTCACACTCAGTTTAAAAACCTGAATTCAGCAGGTTGTCTCGTTCTCCACTCATGCAGCTCAATACTGGCAATGACTTATCTAAGAAAAGGATTCCCTGGAAGTGGGAACACATCAATCAGGGTTGATTAATAGTCTCTTCTTTTTCTAAATGAGTTCAAATTAAACAGATACAAAATGCACATTGCCTTGGATAACCTAGTATATTTTCTGAGGCACAGGCAGGGTCACATGAAAATATTCCTTATAGAATTGAAAACGTATTTTTTTTTTTTTTTTCATCAAAGGGCAGTGGACTTCATATTCACTGCATAATCAGAACAAATATCTGTTCAATTACTGTGAAAGAGCTACCATGTGAACACTTATTTCATGGCTTTCAGGACTCTGACATCTTGGCGTAGGAAATTATTGCCCAAAATGTAACCACAGTGAGCATAAAATGTGTGGGACATGCTGATGAATCTGTATGAGGAGTGGAAAGCATAGGGAATAGAAATTCCCTACACCATACACAGGTAAAGGAAAATGGATTTGGGGGTGTGCGTATCCAGGATTTCCATGCCTCATGGAATCCTGTCAGTGCTACTGCTCCAGCTGAGGTAATTACTAACTATTCAACAAAAAGCCCAATGACTGTGACATCAGTTTATCCCTTCACAGGCAAAGGTTCTGCTTGAATGTCTCTTGTAGCCAATATCCCCTGGGCAGCTCACCTGTTGGGGCTGCCAAGGTAGCTTCTGCTAGACTTGGAGCTGCTGCCCTGCCTAGCGACATGTTTGAGATTTCCTTGGTGCATGAAAGGCTCAAATGGATTTCTGTTAAATGCTTGTGTAAATAAAATTCTGTGCTGACAATGCAAAAAAATCACTGGGTCTGCGATATAGCAAGGCTGGAAGAAGCAGCAACTGTAGTACCTTTATTTAAAGCTGCAGAAAAGTGAAATATCTGTTTTCAAATATTTTTCTGATCAGTGTTAGGCCACGATTGCGTTCTTTTTATTTCTACAGGAATAGGATGAGACATTGAACAACTATGAGACCAAAGGACAAATAACTGTTTTAAATAGTAGAGGGTGATGAGGGACTTCTGATACTTCTCATCTTAATTTGCTCTTTGAAGTGACACAGCTCAAGTGTTCAGAGTGCTTTCCTAGCTTGGCTCTGCTTTTGTCTCATGAGCTGTTGGCTTCAACATACATAATCTGTGGGACTTTTGTGCCCCTCTTTCATGATGTTATATTGATAAGAGTTATACCAGCATTTTGGACAGTATGTGGCTGGAGACATGTATTCTAGCCCAAGGCAATTTAAACTCATGTCTCCTAGATCTGGTGAGAATCACCTTTACACGCAACTAAACTCATAGCAGAGAGTGGGTTATTCTTGTGAACCAATCTTTTGAACCTATGTTCCTATGTACCAAAAAGCCCTATGAGCTATAAAGAACAGTAGGTGTGAGTCTGAAGTCCTCGTGTGGTGACAAATGTACGTATATTTTTCTCAGCTGTCTCTGTGTAAATCAGAAAGAAATCTGTAAATGGATACAGGCAGCTCAGACCTTTGCTTTGAAAATGAGCAATTAGCACCAGAGTAAATCAAAAGTATAACTCCCTAGTTTCTCACTCATCCAGTGAGTTTGTGTGCTGGCACAGCTGCAGTAAAGGAGAGTCTCAGGTCACTTGGCTAACTTCTGAAACAGTGATTTGGTCTCAAGTAGAGGGAAATACGTGGAATGACTCTTCCCTTACCCATGCACCTGATGAAATATATCCAATACATAAATATTTTTATTCTAATGATCAAAACTGACAGAAATACAGAATGATTTATTTTTTTCAGTCCCTGAAGATATTGGCTGTCATATACCGACATAAGAGTACCAGTAGAAGCAGGTACTTGAAAGTCAATCTTCCATTTTTTTGAAGAGGAGACTTCAGCTCTCAATCTGTCCCTGTTCAAACTTTCAAACTTCATCAGTGGCCAGAATAAAATAAAATTCTTCATTAAGGCTATTAATATGGCTTTATACAACATTTTTGTAGAAAGCCTTATAACAGATCCAAACGTTCTCTTTGAATTGAATTCTGACACTCAGTCTGGGCCTAGTGAATAACATAACATGTATCGCTCTTTAATTCTGTGCGAGTTTTGCTGTTGAGGCAGACAATGGGTGCATTCACCTTCCCCTTCCCCCAGGCCCAGGCTCTCTGAATGATCTTACAGAAAAAGACAATGCAGCTTGTACCAGCCTCAGTGAGAGGGGTGTAGCATCTTCACACCGGGGTTGCCACTGCACGGGATAATACCTGGTGACTCCTAATTCCTTTATACAGATAACTACCCAGTAGATGTCTGCAGTCCTTGAGAACACCTTACTACAGGGAAGAAATATATCATATATCTCAGCAAGATAATTTTAACCGGCCAAAACTTTGAAGTATTGTTACAATCATTTTGGTGAAGGGTGTGATCACTTCAAATAAATTTTTATGTGCTTTTGCACTTATAGTGCAGTAAAGATATTCAAAATATGGAATTGTTCAGGAATAATTATAAACATTTTTACTGTACTGTACACTTTTTAATTTTTTTTTTTCTGTAACTTAATCTACTTTAAGTTATTGGTACAGATTTAGTCTAACAGATTAGGTAACACATAAATATTAACTATGTAGTTAATATGGCACCGCTCTCAAAACTGGAGGATAAATTATAATGACTTTCATAAAGGATTGCTATTTTAGAAAGCCTGAACCAATCCATAAAGAAGTATTTAGAGTGATATAACTTGCAAATCTCAGCATATATGATTTTTTCTCATTTTGGAGCAAATGGTGAATGGGACAGAAAGCTTTCTCTCTACTTACAGTATGAATACATTGCTATGAGCTAAAAAGAAAAAAAAATAAGATTTTCAGTTCTAAAAAAGGTCAAGCAAACAATTTATGTTGAGTCTGGTCAAGCAAACAATTTATGTTAAGTCTTTACACCAGCATCAGCAGCTCAAGATGATCACTCAGTCTTTTCAAAGAGACAATCAACTCATGAGATAGATGTATTATCTCTAGGTTGATTTTGGAAAAAGTGCCACTCATCAACAAAAACCCCAAAAAGCAAAACCAAAAAACCCCCACCAAATCAAGCAAAACCACCAACCAAATAAAAAAGTAACTGCCCAATAGAAAGAAAGAAAAACTACCCCACTCGGATAACATATTATTACATCAGCATGCTATTCAGTTACAATGAAAAAATCAAAATTATGAAGCTAGTTGCCAAGATTTTGCAGAGAGTGGGTTAATTTTAAACATATGGGAAAAAACCAGACTTTGTCACAAAATATCCTGTTAGCTTGCAGCCTGGCACCAGCTCCTGCTGTGCACAGCAGGCATTTCCCCTGCAAACTAGAGCATATACTCACAAGACACTAAAGAGGATCAGAATTTCTCCTGATACCTCCTTGAGGAATACATATTACATCTGGCTTTGTCAAGAGGATATAGATCCATCCTGAAATGGGATTGAAAAAAGCACTTATAAGCAACAAGATAGACACAGATTCAGTATTAAAGATGCTGTTCCTGAGTTTTGCTAGCAAAAACCCCACCCAAGTAATTCAAGTGAGGACAATCAAAACATTTAAAGTTCAGTAAAGTTCCCTCCTTCCTTCCTTCCTCCCTTCCTCCCTTCCTTCTGTAAAAGTTCTGCTGATACAGAAGTTTCTGTAGAAATGCTGAAATATCTACCATAGGTGTAATCACACCAGAAAAATACTCCTTTTTTTCCCCCTTGAGAATCAGCAAAATCCATACTTGTATTTTCAGCTACCTCAGAGGCAGATAAAGCAACAGAGAATCCATGTCATGGCCAGAGTTGCAGTGAAAAAGTTGATAGATAGTGCTGAGGGTAATTTTGCCAGACAGCAAAACTCACAGGTCAGAATGAGAAATGTATGAAAGAGTTTCTTCAGTTAGACCTGTTCTACCCTCCAAGATCAGCTTTGTGTTACTGTTGGGTATCTTTGCTGCCACTTTTTCATTCTCACGGTGATGGTGCTGCTGTACTTCTTGCTGCTTCTAGGTGTTTGTTGGTAATATGTGTCTCTGTGATACTTTTGAAGAAGCACGAAAAGAATGGTTCAGGTTCGGCCCGGACTTTGGCTTTAAACCCCATTTGTACTGTTTTGTTTGTACCCTCACAAAGGGGTGCAAAGTGTGAGTTTGTGTTCCTCTAGGTTTTCTTCTAGCTTATGACAATGTAATGGAGAGAGTTATGAAGTACACTACAGTCAGAGTCAGAGTCCTGGAAGAAATTGCCAGAGAAAGACTTACCCTGTCAGTGGAAGATCCTTTGTTTTGGTTTATATCAGGGGTGCTTTTAATTATTGGGTTATTTCAGATAGGACTCTCACATACCTCAATATTCAGCAGCGTAAGCTGCTTGGATAGCAGTGTTGCTGTTTTCCTCTTTCACATGCTACTATTGGACATGTGGAAGCCAAACCTAAACCTACAGTGATATTTGAATGCCTTGGTGTCAGTCTGCCTGCTCCTTTTTTAGGGGTGTCCACCACACAAAAGGTCTATCTACAGACAACAAGGGGTGCAAAACTCTTTTTGTTTTCACATTTTTGGACTACTGTATTCTTTAACATATTTTGAGGGATCACCCAAAGGCATTAACCTGTTTTACTTTTTCTCCTGAACTGAAAGGATACCACCAAGGAAATCACCTAGGAGAACTGGGACCTAGTTATCCGTGTGATGCACAGATTGTTGGACCTTTCAGTTCACCTACTGAAAAGATCAGGTGTGACATTAATTAGTCAACAGTGGTCATTTCTGTTTAATATACCTCTACTTGAATATTTGTTTTTTTCTCTGTTTGAAACACTTGAAAAGAAAACGATAAATTCCCGCTTTTGGTTGCATGTGAGGCAAGATAATTGAACAGCTCAGAAAAGAGCCTCAAACCATGACCCTATATTCAGTCAGTCCCACTGGGTAAAGGTGCTTAGACCTAACATTTTGATTCAGGCCCCATCTTTACTTTAAAGCTTCACTTGGCTGCTTTAAACAGAAGACTGATTGCCCAGATGGATTTTCAGTGCTCCACAGCAGCAGTCTATTAACCTATTTAGATGGTATCTAAGGTAGTAATGAGATTAGAAACTAGAAAGGAAACGGGAGGGAGGGAAGTCGAGAAACTCAAAAGCAAGTTAAAATTTTGGTACCTTTTGATGAAAGCACCAGAAATAAGGGTCAAATTGTCCCACAAGTGAGTGTGTTCAGTTGATACGAGGTAATCCTTCAAAGACAGTCATGTACTACCTAGATTCTGAAAGACGCTAACGCCAAAAATAACACAGAATTGTTAGAAGATGTTATGCATTTTTCCCAGAGGCATCTCCTCCCAGACTAACTGCAGCTCTTGGGAGCACTCTGTTTGCAATAAAACTAGTTTTTCTGGATTACAAAGATGTGAAAGCCATACTCTCCAAACTTTCACTAAGGACATTAAATGCAAACTTGCTTCAGCAATTAAATGAAATTTAATCTTCATCAAACTCCAAATTTGACAGCCACTGCTCGAGGGCAGAGCCACTGTTCTGGGCTTCAGAAAACCGAGTGCTACTTTCTCCAAGAGTAGCTTTTGTTTCAGAGTTATGTTGTCTCTGGATCCCAGTTTTACACCTTTAAGACAGTGGTGAATTTTAATTAGTTCCTAGTTTATCTGTATTGCCCAATAAAAGTTGCCATCTTCGCAACAGTAGGATCTGTTTCTCCCTCTCTTTGTACTGGGCCCATCTTTGTGAGATCTTAATGTTATTTGTAAACTAAGGAGACGTTATTGTAAAGCATGTTTGCAAAACTTGTAGTTGCTAATTTTTAGGGAATCCCTTCAGGTCTGCACTTTGGGACCGTACTGGAAGCTGGGGATCAGAGGCTTTCCATAATAGGTCATTGTAGCTATATTTTGCCACTGCTTTGATTGAAACAAAGGCTAACCATTCTACAGCCCTGCAGCAGGAGGCAATTTGTTTTTCATGGAAAACCACAGCCTATTAGCAGTTGTGAGCACAAGCTATTGCCCATTATAGCCATTCTTAGAGAAGATTGCATGTGCACACACATGGAAAATTCTGATTCACTGGGCTATACAAATCAGGGAATGGCCGAACGGAGATCGAAATCAAGAAATCAACCTTGTTTAAAAATCCACCACCCAGCAAAAAGTCCAGCAAGTAAAATACTTTCCAGGTCCATACAGTCCATGCTGTAAAAATACTTTTACAGGGGATGTTCTTAAAGCACAAAGATATCCTAAAAAGGCAAAGTATGTATCAACTGTGGACAAATGTGAACAACTGAAAACTGTAAACAATTCAAGGAGTGACAGGGGAAACTCTTTTTTTTTCCTTTTTTCCCCTT
>VZRR01013412.1:143248-161200 GCA_013398015.1 Oreocharis arfaki | reverse complement strand
AGTAAAAAAACTTTTTTTTTTTTTTTTTTTCTTTTTTCTCCTTTTTTCTTTTTCTTTTTTTCTTTTTTCTTCTTTTTTTTTCTTCTTTTCTTTTTAATTTTTTTTTTTTTTAAAGTATAAGCTTCTAATAAGAAGTAAATGATTTAAGGGAGGCCCTGGGACAGTATTACTATCTTTGTTTATTTTGCCATGATTGAAGTACAGACACTGAGACAGCTAAAAGAGCAGGTTACACAATTAGATTCGTAGTTCTTCACCGAATTGGCACATGCATGGCAGGAACTGTTTCTGACCGTAGAAGGAGATATGTATACCTATAAAAGTCTACAGTAAGCATGGCATTCAAATTAACTTCTTGACGAGGCAGGAGAAACAAAATTTTCAAGGTGTGAGAAATAGTCAGCTCAGTTATCTGATGAAGAGTCATAAGAAAAGCAATCTAGTTGCCCAGGAAAAGAAAGGTTTAACAAGTAGTTGTTTGAACTATGTAAGTGGGTACTGCATTATTTACTTTGCCATTTTAACATTTGTATCAGTCATTGAAACCAATATATTTTAAGCCTAGAGTCTTTCCTAAAGAAAATTGCTTTCTGTTCTTGTGAGGAAAAAAAGCTGCTTAGGAAATTTAGCTCCTCTCAAGGAAGATAATTCGGAGAATTAGAGACATACTAACAGGCTTGTCAGATGTCCATGAAAAACCATAGATACTTAAGGGAAAAACTTCTTTCTCTACACAATGCAGAAAATGGCATCCTGTGTAAAAATATCTATTTGCCAATCTCCCCACCCTCCTCCCCTAGTTTTTTCCCCTCACAAAAGCCTGTGAAGATCCTCGGATAGTGACTTGAGGTATACTGACAATCGTCTTGATTTTTCTGTTACCCCTTCCACGGTGGTAAAGGCAGATCCCTGCAGGCACAGAAAAACACGGCTTTAGAAGAAATTTCTCATTTAATTTCTCAGGACTGTTAAAACATCTGGAAGAAGCCAATATTGCTAGTTAGGTACTACAAAACGTTTCTATTAAAAGAAGAAAAACCAACCCTGAAATCACGCTTTTAAGCCCAAAGAAAAGTGGGAACTTTCTGTTCTGCTTCCATACTGGAAAGCAGAATACAAGTAGTGTGAAAATAACCACAGATGTTTTCTGCTGGTAAGACACCGGGAAAGTATTTTGAGAATCTCCTCTTCATCCTTACTTTGCTTGAGAGCCGAAATAAAAAGGAGGAATTCTTTCAGCAGCACATGCACATTTTCCCTTTCTATTCAAAAACCTTTCTGAGCCATTGGAATGCATTTCTGGCGGGCACTCAGGAGCACAGGAAATTTGAAAGGAGCTGTGAATAGCTGTTAACGGTGGCATTCAGAAGAGAGAAGACAGTGGAAGCCAGAAAAGCTAGAGCAGCAGTTTGTTCCTTACCTAGGCAAAAGCCAGATTCTTGGATTTCTAGGTAGCTTTCAAAAATAATCTTTTTATAAACCTAGATTTTCCCTATTTCGTTGTTTTATCAACACAAGCCTTTGACTTAGCATGTTTCCTGTCAATTTACCATACAGTTGTCCTGTAGTATGAGATTTTTCCATGCTTTTTGGCATGTTTGTTGTCCTAGCTGGGTTGTTGATGTCAGAAGCCTACTGCAACCCAGCAGCTTAGGATCCTGCTTAGTGGTAAAATGCACACCGTTTATTTGCTGTTTCAACCCCTAAAGATAATTTATTTACCACAGTCGTCTTGAAATATGTGCTATGCTATGAAGAGTCCTACAAACACACTTGTATGGAAAGGAACGAATTCCTTTTTACCACGGGTAACAGCATCACAGTCTTTGCTAAGCCCAGAAAGAAACAAAGCGTTTATTTTAAAATGAACCTGTTGGTAAACCAGTAGAATATAGACTTCTTTTAAAAATTTCCATTATGTTTTTCATAATGTTCATATGTTTTCACAGTGACTACGTCCATCAGTCAGAGTACCAACCACAAAAGTGTTAAGACATTAAACCCCCCTCTGCCGACCCCAAATCTAACAAAACAAACTCCTCAAGGTACAAATTCTTCATTTTTGCAGCAGCCCTTAACAAATTAACAACTTACCTGTAAAGTTTTATTAAAAACAATGCTCCACCCCTGTATCCTACCTGCATGTAGGATGTACATGGATGTGTTTTTGTGTTTAATCACATGAGAGTTATAAGTAGTGAATTTCCTTCAGCTAGATTGAAAAAAAAAAGAAAAATATTTTTAAAATACAGAAATATTGGAAATGTCTGTTGTATAAGGATTAGATTGCTTTTGGATATTTTTTTATCCTGTTCTGGACCACAGGGCAGAATGATGAGATAACCTCTTGATGCCTTGCCCTCTCTTTTTTGTAGCTCTGTAATTGCGTGATATTCTTTCAGCAGAAACTGAGAAACAGGGCTGTCCTTCAGTACTGTATTTTCCTCAAGTTATTGTTTAACGCAGATTGAAGTCAGGGTGACGAGAGGAAATGGTTCTGTAACATCATTTTTAGTAAAAACATCACCTCTCTGCTGTGGTCAGGGAGCTGTATTAATTTATTGCCAGCAACACTTTGGCAAGGACACAGAGAAGACTTGAGAGTCTTTCTCAAGTAGGAGTGCACCTTAAAAAAATGATTTTAAATGAAGAAATTTTGGATATCATCGAAGCTTTAAAATATGATCATAAAAGTCTCTTTCCCTCACTTGTTAGTGGCTTTTGCCTATTAAGACCAAGTATTTTCTAGTACAAAAATTATATTTTTCAAGCACAGCATGTATATTTCACTTCCCAAATGACTTTTCCCTTTTAAAAGATATTTTCTTCAAGTGGTTGGAAAATACGTTCTTTAAAAACAGCAAGCTACAGCTGGCTTCCAGCATGAAAGACTTTTAACAGCCTCAAGTAGAGGTTGGTCGATCCGTAGCAAGGTTATGTATTTGTCAAAACTGGTCATAACTCCTTTATTTTAAGTTTTCTAAGGTGAGAAAGCTTACTATCTGCAAAAATACCTTCCCACAAGAACGATCTCAGAAAATCTGAGATTTTTTGTTGGAATTATCTTAAAATAAGAGCAAATCATGTAAATCAAGGATTAGGAACATGAAGAGTATTATAGTGGTCAAATAAAAGTTCAGAAATTAGATAGAGATGGAGAGCTCAGTTTTTCTGTAACTAGTTGAAGAATAAAGAAATCTGTTCACAGTTAGCAAAAGACAAAGGGCAGGCAAAAGTCACTAAGGCAATTAGTGTGAATTATTCAGCCATGCTGCCACCATTCCTATGGCAGAAAGTTGCTCCGGTGCATAATCTTTAATTATAGGGTGGCACAGGAACTTTCTGTCTCTGAGGCCAAGGAGAGGTAGCTAGGTTATACCTTTGAAAATATATTTGTTGCATTAATTACTCTAGGGACAATCCAGAATTTGTGTCCTGGTGCAACTGTCTGTCCATTTCTGTGGATGCCTTCTGATGAGCTCCTAATTTAAAAAACTGAAAAATATATCATAAGAAAAAAAAAAAAAGAAGGGAAAACAATTTCAAATCTTCCCAAGCATACTGAGTGGAAAAGCCCTCACCAAACACCAGTACTAGCTTCATTGTGTCAGAGAACAGAAGCAGAACACACATGAATCCACAACACAATAAAGGGGCTCAGCAGAGCCAAGAAGGACAAGTCTAAGTTGCAGCATAGGTGAGAAAGGTAGAGGAACGCCTCAAAAGTTGTATATATGACAAAAAAATTTAGCAAAAGTTCATGTAAACAAAATTCAATCCGCTAGAAAAGCAGAGAAGTCTTTCCCCTTCAGCTGCTAAAAAAATCAGTCAAGAGCACTAAGAGAGCTGTAAAGAGGATCTTGACCTTTCTAGCCTGGTAGGGAGGCTCTTTACTCATCATCCTTCTGTATACTTCCAAAAGCAAGGAAGAAATAACAGCGTATTTTGTTGTCAAGTCCCTCTATCCATTGCTTACCATCGTCTGTTTTCAAGAACAACTTGCTGTGAGAACTTGAAGCAGCTTTCCAAGTTGTGTCTTGTAAGGTTTGAATGCTGCTACCTCTGCTTTCCTGCCTAGCAAGTTAGTCAATAAGCAATTGAACGGCAATTATCACCCGTCTACCCCCCACTCCCAGTATGGATATTTCCACTACAGCTCACCTGAGTGAACATATGTCACAGCAGACACAGGCTGCCAGTGTTTCTGGCACACACTGCCCCAGTACTGCACACATTTTGCAGTAGGTGTCAGAGTCAGATGTATTTTCACGGATATTTATGGGATGAAAATTTATTTATACCTACACAGACATAATTGCCCCAGGAACACTTTGGAAAGCCAGCAGGTAGCACAGAAAGATTTTTGTGAATGAAAAAAACGTATCTGTAACACATTCAAGGAAATATCTCATTAAAAACTGAAACACTGCAGCAATGAGTTGAACGATTTCTCATATCCGAAAGAATCCTAATTACATTAAGCCTAGGATGTCTAATAGCACTGAGTCATGCAGTAGCAGACAACTTTGATCCAATCCCTTCCTTTCCAAACAGGAGTCCAGGCCATTACTTGAGCATGGAACTGAAAGCTGTAACAAACAGTCTTTAGTCCTGTCAAAGCTTCGTGAAATCACAGGATCTCTTGGTAGGCTTAAGGATCTGCCAAGTCAGTACAAAACAGAATGCCTTGTATGCTAACCTTGCCTTGTATGCAGATGGTGCCTGCCTCAAGGAAATTTGCACCTGTAAAGTTTAAATTTGAACAAATCATCAGGTGAATGTCAGGCAGGTGGCCAAGGCTCTTTAAGCCCAACACAAGTAATCGAAGCTTTGTGGGCATTGTAAATTACACATAAATTGCCATGTCAAAGGGCCCAGCCCTTTGGGAGAAATAGTTTGACGATATGGATTTATGCACTCATTTTGCAATACAAGGACAAAACACAAGGTCAAGGCAATAGAGAAAAAAGGACTAGAAGCCAACCTGCATTACATTAAAGAAAATTTCAAATGGGGTCTAATAAGAAGTCAATTCCACTACTGTTGAAATTAGTGGTGGCCCCTTGGGTAACCACTGCTTGTGCTTTGAGTACACCATCATCGGCAGCTACTTGGGATGGATCTCACAGGATTTGTGCAGTTTACTGAGTGCACAACAGAATGGCTGTACTGTAGTCCTTGGGAAAAAAAACACATCTTTTTCTCGTGCAAAGCTGTGAGAAAAATGTGTAATGATTTGATAGGAAATGGAACTTTGAAGGCCAAATATAAATATGTGATAACTAAAATTTAACTCTGGGACACCAACATTTCTTGGATGCTTATGCATACAAGCACACATACACACACACACACACACACACACTCACCCCCATATATAAAAATACATATGTGCGTATAAGGCAAAAAAGAGAAATCTGCAGAAATGGAAGAGCAATGTGCCTTCCAAGTCGTACTAAGAACTATGTTAAAGCCATGGGCTCCCTTGCAGCACTCGCATAGCTTTTTCAATACTTCTTTTTTACTAGCTTCAGCTTCTTGGTGTTAAATTGAGCTGGCACTGTTGCAGGCCATTTTAAACTGATGCTTGCAGAACAGCAAGAAGTGTGAAGCTGCCAATGAAGAGTCAATGAGGAGCCAGTGATAGCAGTTATCAGCTTCTCCACACGAATGTCCTGAGTTTTCCAGCTGTGTGAGCCTTTCCAAGTTTGATTAAAAAGAGATTAATTTTCTTTTACACACACACACACACACACACACACACACACACACGCATATAAATGTCTATATGAACCAGTTTATGTGCGGCTGCAAGTGATAACCCTTCAGGTAGATTTACACTAGACACACACCCTTTTCCCATGGTGAGCTGTGATTTCAAGTAACAGTGAAAATTTTTGATCGGACATGCTCATACAATTTTACAAGCAGTTTGCATCATTTCACTGTTGAGCCAGAACTGGAAGAGGCTATGCTTCAACAGTGAAGCCAATGAGTTCGTTATGACATTATTCTTATAATGTTGAAAATGCAGGAGGTTGCTGGTGTCTGAGTGAGGCAGAGACTTTTTAATTCCCTTGGTATTCATCACTACTGATGTGACGCAGGGCCTTCTGGATTAGGGAGGGCAGGTCATGCCATTCAATACGGAATACATGAGCTGCTCCCGTCTAGTGAACTGTTCCTTGTCATTGTCTGATCACCTTCTCATCCCTTCAGAGAGAAAACACACTGATTAACAAAACAAAGTGTTTTTTCTTTCTTTGGTCTGTGACTAGAATTGGCTCATTTGATATCAGATTGGGCTTTCCCTGTCTAAAGCAGGGGAAGTGGGAAAGGGATTTGGAAAAGAAGGAGTGGGAACCGTGACTTTTGTTGCTGTCAGTTTACCTAGCTACCAATCCCACTGAAATCAACCTTGGGAATAGAATTAGCTAAATATGTAAAGACAAAATTTTGGATTAAAAAACTGAGTCAGAAACACCACAACCTTTCTCATCTGCAATGTGATGGGAGCACATTGTTAAGACCTCCATGTGAATATGCTGGTACAAATACTGGCCAGCAGGCCAACAGCGTGTTTTTGTTATGGATTGTATCTGCCAAAATGTATTGCCATTTTGCATCAGACTGGTTAGACAGTATAGGAGGGGTATGTGCTGATGTTGCTGTAACTACATAATTTAAGTTCCCAGTTGTGTGAATTGAAATATTATAAAATACGTTTTTCTCTGCATGTTTTCTATATTCTTCAGGAAGGAGGGTGCCGTGAATGTATCAAACATGAGCAGTAACTTACAGATCCTGCAAATCTATTTCTTCTTCCTATGTTTGTATTTGCAATTGCTAAGGTATAAATCAAAGCGAAAAAGCCTGTGTCAGTAAACGTTCTGTGAGTTTTCCCCTTGTGTAGCTGTAAATACATTTAAATCCTAGGAGATGATGTGGACATGGAGTGTTAAATGATCCTGAGTTAGATAGTGAAGTAATATGACTCCAGAGGAGAAACAGAATGCCCTCTCTTCCAAGAATGTCTCAAGCATTTATGACTAAAAACTAATGGTACCATGACATTCTTTCCCATGTCCCACCCCGATGGACCACCCTTGTCACAGCCTCCCCTCTCCCCCTCAATTTAAACTGGTTTCAAATACTGATGAACTGAATATAAAAAATTGTTTTCACTGTTGGGGTAAATCACATGGTGTGATTCTTGCGGTTGTCCTCTACAGGGCCAGGAGCTGAACTTTGATGACCCTTGTGGATTCCTTCCAGCTCAGGGTAGCCCATGATTCTACTCTATGCTATGAAATCTCCCTTTGCCCCTCTGTTTTATTTTTCTTTCCACTCTCATCTGAGCAGCCCACTTGTGCTGGTACATTTTAGATCCAGAAATCCTGTTACAAACAAACTGCTTTCTCAGAAAGCTGCTAATATATCCTGCTGGAACTGTTTCTTCTGAGTTAATTATAAGCCACAGAGAACTGCTTACTGGCAGAGCTGGTACAAGGTAAAAGATGGAAGTATTCACCTGGGAGCAGGGAAGGAACTAGGACTTTCAAGGCATTTTCCTGTAACTTGCAGTGCTCCTCTACCAAGGAGCCTCTAGGCTGAAGCTTGCCTCTTCTCATCTCTTGCTTCGGACCTGAACACGTTAAGGCAAAAAGGAACAAAAAAACCTTCTCCCTTTTGATGAAATTGAGCTCAGTTCACCCTGTCTCGTGGAATCATGCCTTAAACACTACATTCAGGCTTGGAGTACATGCCATCATACAGTACTAAGGCCAGCATACACTTGTATATGCTACTCAGACCTTGGGTCTGAAGGCAGAAACTGCTATGGTGTATATTGTTGTCTTCCAGCATAGGTTATTGAAGACACTGGGAAAGTTTTGGATTTGGCTCCTAAAACCTTATACCAGCAAACTACTGTCTGTATGGACCAGACACAAACAGGTTCCTGAGCAGTACCTAAGAATGCCATGTATGCACTAGTCAGAAATAATTTGGAGCAACGCAAAGGTCTGGTGTGTTCATTGACTGACTTTAGCTGATGATTGTGGCAGAGGACAAGCACAGCACAGTAGGTGCTTCTCACTGTATTGGAACATATTCAAGATATTGTCATCCATACTTCAGCCAACCCTATCAATATTTATAGTCAACCTTCAATATTAAAAAAAAAAAATCCAAAAAACCTATGTACAATCTCCTGATAGAAGCCAGAAAGACCTTTGATATCCCTGAGGCTTTTCTGAAGACCCTTAAGTCTCTCAGAATCTGCTCAGTAGCAGTACAGTCATTTTAGCTCTCTGGTCAGCAGTCTGAAACACTCGTGCTTGGTTGTCTGAGACTGAAACTTCAGTCTCCCAAGTGCTGAGCTACTTTGGCTTTGCCATGGTCCTGCTTACCTAGAGCTGTGGCTGTGTGGGACTCCTCCCTTCCGCTGCAGATCTCCCTAACTGCTGAGGTCTGACAGCTGTGGAGTTCAGCTGACAGAAATTAACTCTGCCAAAAGCAATCGGATATTTTTCCTCTTATGCTTTAGCTCCCCAAACCTGCTGTGTGTGGAACAATGCATGTACTGGTGACAAAAGAAGAGAAGGGCAGATGGACGTGTGCAGGGCAGAGAGAAAGATAAAAAGACTGAAGGAGTTCTGATAGGTTTTTTTCCTGGCAAATTTTATCCCAGTTTCTTCTGCCTCCTATTGTGGACCTCATGTAGCCCTCCAAGAGATTAAAAACAAACTTGAATGAGTCACAAAGTGTCTTTTCACCTTTTAAAAGAATCTTATTTTGGTTCTCCTTCATTACTTGCTTATAATGTAGATCTCAAATCTCTGAAATACAGTCTTCTAGTCAGCCTTATCAGATTGAGTGAAAAACTACTTAAAACGCAAACTGCCTGAGAATCAACGACAGCCAGAAAACTACTCATCATCTCCCATTTTTTTGGCACCCATTACTTGTGGATACACAATGAAGTGCTGCTTAAATCCTTTTTTCTTCTCCACTACTGAGAAACATAGGTTTTAATTGTTCTGTTTTTCACACAGTGCGTCTTTTACCTAGTTCATCTAGTACTGGCATCTTGCATGTTTTGTATTTATTGCAGAGGCAAGGAATCTGGCTGAGGTATTCTTTATTCAGTTCCTGTGCTTTTGCAGGTCAAGGCTGCGCTAGCCTTTACACAACCAGCACAAACTGGCTGCGTGTGATTATGGGTGGAACACAAGGAGAGGTCTACTCACCTCCAAACAAATGAGATGCAGGAGCCTCTTTTTCAACAAGCACTGGAGGAGCTTGATCAGCTGAGGAAAAACACTGTCTGACTGGTGCTGGAGTAGTAGGAAACTTACTTCAAAAGATCCTGAAGTTAAAAGGGCCTTCTTAAAAGATATTTTCACCACAGTCACTAGAAAATGTTATTTCAGTAATGCCTCTTCTTTTTAGGATATTTTGTTATACCCATTGTAGTACCTAAGCACTTCACATGACTTTTTGAATCTGTGTTAGAAACCTCTGTCCTAGTATAAATGTACATATGTCTGTTGTTGGAAATAGTTGAAAACATAACAAAATATTTCCATCAAAACTATTCTCTGTGTCTCTGATTTTAAGCATTCTGAGAAATCATTACCAGTCCTACTTATCACTTCATTGTACTAGGATCTGTTTCATCTCAGACATCCATCTATAAATCTGTAATACAATTACTAAAGCTGTGCTAAAGGTTGGGTTTATTAAAACTTCCCTTCCAAATCAAAAGGATGAATTTGGGTCTTAATGGGATAGTTCATTTAAACAAATTAAACACCATTTAAACTGCTTTTTAAAAATCTATATTCTACTAGGTTAATTATTTTAAAGTTATTGTTTAATCTGTATTAATTGCCCACACAGAACAAGGGCCCTTCATCCTTTCTTACAATTCATCTTCTGCTGTGATGAACAGTTTTGTCTCCACTTGTAATTACCTTCTGTAATTGCCACTGCCCCCTCTTATAATACTTGCTTGACAGACTGAAAGGTAATATATGTTTAATGATTGTAGCACCTTTAATATTTGCTGTTGTCAACAATACAAAGCTCAACTGTGTAAAGCCATACTGGTAATGAATAACTGTTGCTACTGTGCTGCTTATAGTGAATTGGCGGGATGCCTTTCATCTGCAAAGGCTGGCAAGATCTTCAAGTGTGTCCTTCATGTGAAGGCTATAGCACAAAAGACCTGATGGTGGGTCTGTGTGGTCACAGGAGTGGCTAACATATCGGACTGGGCTGTGGGACTCCGAAAGGGCAGCTAGAACTGGTGTCAGTAATCATTCCTGAACTGAAGCACGTGCCAAACCCAGACCTGGTCCTTCTGGTAACTGGTGAGACTTCTGAAACAGGGTGCCACATCCACTCTGGGTGCTATTCACAGAGCTTCCCAGACCCTCAGGATCTCCGTGGCATGGAGATCTCTTGTGTCTTTTGGCTACTCGAAGATTTATCAGTTGTGGGGTCAGCAAACACGATGTCTTATCCTTCTAGTATAGAGGCTCTTTCGCAAAGAGCCTGTACTCTGTTCCAGCTAAATATTTAATTCTATTAACTAGCCCCATGAGTCATGTGTAGAGGAGATGCCTGACTGTTTCTGAGTGAATTACCTTATCAATATTAATGTATGCTCAGAATGTTCATAAAATTAGAACTTATCCACTTTCAATACACTGTTTTTATTCTTGTTCTTTGTATTTCTCTGCTATTAAGTCAAAACCTTGTACTCTATATAAGCAAAAACCATTAACTACCAGTCAGACAGGCAAAATTAAGTTATTTCTCTTCCTTTCAGGGCTCTTCCTGCAGTCTTTACAACTGCAGTGTTATAATGGCGTGTTTTGAGGGTGAACTTTCATTCAGTGTAATTTCTTTCAGCTCTGTTCGTAGTATAGAGAATGAAATAAATTACAAAGAGAAGCACTACAAAATTAGCTTAACTCTGATGGCACAAGGTCTGCAGTGACCACAGACTTTTCATTACTACCCTAGATTGAGCTTTATTGCCCTAGTTTGAGCTAGCTTCTTATGTGTCACTTTGAAACTAGAAATTATCTCACTCATACGGGCTGCAAGAATAAGAAACTCACTTGACTCCTTGTAATACTTATTAAGTCATTCCAGCATGATCTAAATTTAGTGTATAATCAGTAGCATCAGTAGAAGTCGCTCAGCAGTTTTTTTGCTTTGTTTATCTGAAAGTTGCTTCTCTTGAAGGAGATCATATTTACACTTCCTCTGCTCATAGTTCGTAGGTATGGACCAAAACTTTTGCTCAGGGATCTGTCTTGCATTGTAAAGTTACGATAAGAATTTTGCAAAAGATCAAAAATATTGTGCAGATACGGGCAGAAGAGGTGGCTGGCAGCACATGAGCGAGATACAAGTTTTAAAAACTCTCAAGGCAAACTTTTTCTTCAAGTTACATGGGTTACACCTTTATTGTAATTAACTCTTTCTTCTGGCTCATGTGTCCTTCAAGAAGAGTCTCCTGAGTCACTAAACCATTAAAACTATCTGGCATTTCTGCTGCCAACCCAAAATACTGTTGGCAAACATGCTTCAGAGACCCTTTATAGTCTGCTTTTACATCAACATGGCTGGTGGGGAGAAGGCAGTGGGTAATGTAAGGGCACCTGCTATCCTGTTAGGCAGTTCTTGGTCATGAGTCAGAATCCCAAAGTCTCTCTAAACCTTTAGCCCAGCTTCTTCTGATTAACCATGTGTCAGAATGGTGATATGAGGCCAGATTACACCTTGTTCCCTGCAAAGACAGGACATCTGGGCATCTGGAACTGCAAGCCAAATTCGTTTTCTGATGTCACAGTTTTTCCTCACTTGCTGGCCTGACTCGTGACAGCCTCATGAGTTCTCACTATCTTTTGTTTGTTGTTTTTTTGTTTAATTCTTCGGTGCCTCTTTTCATATATTTAATCAAACTCAAGTTCATTCCTCTTACATCAGGGGCTCTGAAAATGACAGTCCTATTTTCTTATTTTCTTTTTGTGTCATCTTGTGATGATTAATTCCACGCATGAGATAGTTAAGGAATGCCTACAAGGCATGTGAGCAACAAAAGAAAAAGAAAAAAGAAAATAAAGGTAAATATTAAGTGCTGTTTATTGGTGAACCATTTAGTTTACTAGCAGCAGGTAATGAATTAAAAATAAAAATGCAGGATTAGGATTAGGGCAGACAGAGACAGCTTCTCCTTTCTGTCTTTTCTCTCTGTAGTTGGTATGCCTACATCCAGGAAAATTTCTGTGTGTAGCCTAGTAATAGACATAGGGAACCCTTTGAAGTGCATACGGTATATGAATGGCTCTGCAGTGGGACTACTGGGATGAGGCAGTCACGGCAGAGGGTTACGCTGTGTTCTAGTAACATATCCTCGCATGTACCTGCACTTCGTAAAACAGACTGCCAAAGCACACCTATCTCTGAGGCTCCATGTGGCACAAGAGAATAAGGGGAAAAGCAGATATTTGTATTCATCTCTCCATAGTAGCAGTATAGTTGAAGGCAGAAGAACCTCAGGGTTTAATGCGACAAATGCAAGGAGGCGGCTGTCCCTGTAATTTGGACAATAGATGGCACCCTTTGTTTCTTTCTCAAAAACCTCCTCTTCTGCTGCGGTTTTATAAAGCAGCAAACCTGCAGGAGGAGGCTGACAACAGAGTGCAACAGAGTGTGTGCTACTTCCTAGCCAGCTCAGAATAGGAAGCTTCCTTCGTTTTCTATACGGCACCACAGTGGAGTGCCCAGCATCTGGGCACGAGCCATGAATCTGTGTCGATCTATGGTGTGCTGTGGCCTTCACAGGCTAGAGAGTCGCCTCGTCGTCTCAGACACATTACATGAATAGGCTGCTGTACTGAGTTTGTGCAGCCAGGTTTTGGTAGCGGGGGGTGGCTACAAGGGTGGCTTCTGTGAGAAGCTGCTGAAAGCTTTCTCCCTGTCTGGCAGAGCCAGTCTCTGGCAGCTTCAAAGATGAATGTGCCACTGGCCAAGGCTGGGCCTTTTAGAAATGGTGGTAACACCTCTGGAATAACATAATTAAGGGAAAAAAAGTTATTGTGCAGATGTAATTGTGGCCAGAGAAGAGCAGAGCGAGAATATGTGAGAGGAGCAGCCCTGCAGACACCAAGGCCAGCGGAGAAAGAGGGACAGGAAGTGCTGTGAGAACTGGAGATGAGATTCCTCTGCAGCACATTGGAACAGTTTGTGAAGGACTGTTGCCCATGGATTGGACTCAAACTGGTGAAGTTTGTGGAAAACTCTCCTGTAGTAGGGTCCCCATGGTGGGACAGGGGAAGGACTACTCTCCCTGAGCAGTGGGAGAAACAACAGCAATGAACGGACTGTATTCCCCTTTTCCCATCTCCTTGTCTTGCCAGGGTGAAGAAGGTAGAGCTGGGAAGGAGGAGGGGTAGGTGAAATGTGTTTTTAAGATTTATGTTACTTCTCATTATCGTCTGATAATTCATGCTCTGAATTTGCTATTAATAAATTCAATTAATATCCCCAGTTAATGCCTGCTCTGCCTGGGATGGTATCGGTGAGCGACCTCTCCCTGTCCTTATCGCAACCCAGGAACTTTTGTTATATTTCCTCTCCCCTGTCCATTTACACAGGGAAGTGATAGAGAAGCTTATGTGTGTGCCTGGAATCCAGCCAGGATTAATCCACTGCAGCTGCCTAGGCAGGGTGTTGCATTTGGTAGCCTAGTGGTCTGTTTTCTCCTCAGCTCCTGGCAGGCAAAGGTGACTATAAATGGAATTGAATTTTCCTATATTTCCCCTCCTTCTTGCCGGTTTAATTGTCCCTGGAAAGCTGTGAGTTTTGTCCCTTGACAGCACCTTGTTACAACATGATGAAGATATGCACCCCCAGAAAGAGCTTGCCCTCCTTCACTGATTTGGTCAGGGTGGAGGGATAGCTATGGTTGGCTCCCTTTAATGACACGTCTAATGAGGCTGTCTACTAAGCCTGGCTCCTACCAAAAAGCCTCCTGTTCTCAACAATTACTGGTCAATCAAACGTAACACACATCTAATTTCTGTTCATTCACACCAGTGGGCTCCTGGTGGGCTCCTGTGTCTTTCATTTGTTGCACAATTAAATGTAATGAGACAGATCAATAGATGACATGCCCATTATTTAGTTCAGAAAGTGTTTCTTAAATGAGGTGATTCTGTTCAAATCAGGTACAAGTCTAAGTAGCTCTAAAAGGAATCTGTGGTTGAGTAAAACTGTGCTTCCAGTTACAAATGTGTGCATCATTCACACAGAGGGCTGATCGTCAAATGCTAATTCTAATATAAGTACTGACATGTTTTCATCTTGGGAAACTTTATAACCTTGTTGACAACCTCCTGGGAGGACCTCAACCTGTCACATCCTTGTAGTCTACTCAAAGTCTGTGGCATCTTGTCTGGATTTTAAGTGCTCTGTTTCTTCCTCATGGTGCCTGTGCAAACCTTCAGGAACTCTTAGACATTCTTCCTGTCATAATTGGAAATTCCTTGCATATTTACAGGAGGTTGACTTACTTCTGGACAAACAGCCATAATGAGTTGAAATTATTTTTAAGGCACTTAGGAAACTCTGGGGACAGATACACAGGTGTCTTGTGGCTCTTTGAGAATTACTTATTCCTGGATCACTTGGGAGCTGCAGCTTTTGACGACTTACATATTAAGTCAACAAAGTCTCCAATGAAGTCTCTAAAGAGCAGCAGAGGAAGGGTGTGCTTTCAGAAGAGCTGTGCAATCTCACAAAAAAAAATTACAAGATGAACCACAAGCCAAGCCTGCTGAAGCACTTGTGCGATGGCAGAGGTAAGTCTGCACAAAAGGTCTCACAGCGCAGGTAGGACAGCAAAATAGTGTGACTCAGAGCTGAGAATTATGGACATTGCCTGACACTCAGCTCATCATACTAATGCTCCAGGCACATTTCGGAGCAGCCATCTCTGGGCTGTAGCTTTGTCAGGAGCTATAAATTGGATCTTTCTTTGGTGCATACTGAGATTGCATCAGAAAAGACTGACCCTTTAATACTGAAAGGTCACAGATATAAGAATCTGACCTGCTGAAGAGATTTCTAATGTGGCTTACGGATTCTGCAGTATTATTACATTTACTCAGCATCTCTGACAGCTCAAGACTGAAAGACATATGGATAATACGAAAACAAACAACAAGCAAAAATGCTTTATTTTTGCTGAAGGTTTTTGTTCAGTACATGATAAATTACTATAGCAAGTTCTATCCTTTCTTCAGTCTGACTTGGTGTAAGTCTTTGCATAGATTTTGCTTTACTGTATATTTATGGGAAATGTGTCCCTAAAAAACTGTTACTTGTCAAATGTTTCCTTCTAGTAGATGTTTTGATTACAGCTGTGCTAGAACCACTTCTTTTGTCAGTTTTCAGGTCTGAAATGCCGGTCTGAAGGTGCTTTGTCTACATGAAATGCTGTTCCCATTTCTACTCCATGCTAAGTCTTGGCTGCAGCCTGTGTTACCCAGACACTGACCTTAATGTTTAGAGTTTTCTGCTGACCTTAATTTAATTGCATATTTTTATCCTTAGTAGAATGAACAAAGAAGATAGACCAGAAAAATAAGCCTATCTACAGCAATTATTTATACAGCAGATTATGTTGCTAGTATCTTTGTTGCCTTTACTTCGTGAGTTTTCTATAAAGAAGAGATTGAGTTAAGTAGGGAAGTTTTGGTCCAGCTATTGCACAAGTGGAAAAAGATAATATCCCTCAGTTTGTTTTTTTTGTAGTCAATTCTCATTTACCTCGGTTGGATTATCTGAGTTGTGGATTTGTCAGTTTCATGGGCAGAGGATCTGCTATCCTAGGATAGTACACTGATTCATAACCAGGGCTGTTTTACTTTCAGAGTGAATTCATCACTGGAAGCAACACAGCTGCTGCCTCTGGAGTAGCTGACTTTCCGCTACAACAGCTTGGGCAGATTTGCAAGCTGTTTCCAAGACTCGGATGTCAGGGAGTCCAGTGCTGGCTCCTCTCTTTCACAATAGCTCCAGTTTATGAGACTGATGATCTTCAGCAGCCAAAATGGACCTGCCTCTTTATGAAATGACTGGTTTTGTACCACTTCCCAGGCAATGGTCCTTGTCCAGGAGGATGATTCAGTAGACTGCAGTTTCATATGCGTACATCGACCCTGGTCAGTCTACTGGGTCACCTGGATGAGCAGCACTTCCTGTGGGAATGCTGCTGCAGCAGGCAGGCAAGGCTGTGTTTGAGCCAAAGTCAGTTTGGCTCTGACAGATCAATACTGCTGATGCTGAACTGGGATGCAGGATGCAGTAGGCAGAGAACACCTTCCAACAAACTAGCTTCTGTCACTCTAGCATGCCTTAAATAGATTCAAGCCTGCCAATGGGTTTGTTTGTTTCCAAGCAAGCCTTCTGTCTGTTCACTGGACTGAGCAGTATGCTGTCTACTACCCCTTTGCTTGTGGTATTTCCATACTATGCAAGCATTTAGGTATTGAGTTCCTTTTCCTTAGTACTTTTTTGTCAAGTACACGGAGATCCACAACTAAACAATATTATATATTCTGTCTGTCTCTCTCTCCGCAGTCAGTCACTTTTTAATACTTCCTCTAACTCTTCTATGCCCTTCCTCAGTTGTTTTTCGAACCTTAGTGCCTTTTCCTTAACAGGATAGACTTTTTGGAGGTTTTTTTTTTTGTTTTGTTTTGGTTTTTTTTTGTTTGTTTGTTTTTCGAAGTAAGTTATGCCTACTTTACCAGCTGATCTTTTTCCTCTTTCCCTTTCCAGCAAACATCCCAAGCCTCTCCTAGTCATGGGTAAGCTACGATTGCAGTTGGAAGGTTAGCTGATCTATGAACCCTTGGCTAGGACCAGGGAATTAACTGCAAGCTCAGCTTTCTGTTACTGAAATGCATTTCAGTATTTCAATATTTAAAGAACACAAGACCTCTTACCTTCCTTTGCCAAAATCAACACCTGTACAGCAAGGGACGGATCCTGAAAACGTGATATGGAGGTCACTTTTTTCTCAATATAATTGCTAATTAAAGATTATTTCATGTTGTCACATTCTGAACAAAAATATAGCAACATGTTTTCCTAGACAGTGTGCATAAAAGCAGAAATACGGACCATGCTTTTGAATACAGAAGGGATGCACTTTCCCTGTCCAAAGTATTGTCCCCTCACTGATTTCTTCATCAGCTGTTGTGGCTGAAGTCTGATAATGCTCACTGCTGCAGGAAACCCAGATAGCTATGTGGCAAAAAATGCAAATGTGTGGGTAGTAGTATGAGAAAATAAAAATGTATTAGAAAAATTGGTTGTGGTGCTCACTATTTATTACTGATGTTTGTGAAGAATAAGATGACTGAACAGCAAGGATTTGTGGTGCAGGATCCTTCAGGCATGTCACCATACCTTGAAACACACAGCATTGAAAAAGGTCAAAGTGAATCCTGATACTACCTCCTTCAGACCTGACTAAATTGAATGTTTAAACTCACAGCTCATGACTTTCCTCAACTTCCCCATTCCAACACAATGTGATTTCAGCAAGGTCACTGAAAATGCAGCAATGCAAAACTAGTATCTGAAGTTTAAGCCAAGCCCAGCTGTAGTAATCAATGCTTGTCATTACTTGCAGTGGTGAAAAAGAAACAGAAATTGCTGAAAAAGCCTGGGTTTTTTACATTAAAAAATATGAAACTATTTTAATTCAAAATCTGTATTTAAAAGGAAATTAAATTAAAAGCAGTTTTTGAAAATATCAGATGAAAAACCTAACTTTTTGAAAATAAGCCATTGCTAAAGGTCCTTCCTTCCTTCCTTCCTTCCTTCCTTCCTTCCTTCCTTCCTTCCTTCTTTCCTTCC
>VZRR01013412.1:128776-143033 GCA_013398015.1 Oreocharis arfaki | reverse complement strand
CTCCCTCTCCCTCCCTCCTCCCCTTCCTCTGTGACTAGGAAAGATTTTCTAACTAGAAATGGATAGGCATATTTCAGAAAATGTCGACCATTCATGCTGAATTGTCAGGGAGGGCCATGTGGACCCTGATGGGCTTCTGTGTCCATGTCTGCATCTTCCCTCTTGCACCCCCAGGACCGTTCCCATTTGCCCATGACTCAGGATCCCACATCAGCCCCTCGAGGTTATCAGCCCCTGCCCTGGAGATGCTGATTCTGCAGCAGAGATGGTCTCTGGCTGCCCATAGCCCTGCCCTTCTTGTCCACCTACAATAAGCAGGATTACTACCATCAATGACAACCATTGTCGTAAAAAAAGTGAACCACCATCAGCAAGAAAAAGCAGAATTTGCTGTAAATCAAACAGTCATGCAAACTGCATGGTGATAGTCTGTGTATGTACGTGCATATTTATCTCAGAATTGAATGGACATGGGAAGGAAAAGGTAGGCTGTACTAGAGGAATGCAGACTATATATACATTTTTGTTTTATTCTCCTTGCCCTTTTCCAATGAAAGTACATAAGCATGAGTAACATTAGCTCTGTCACACTTTCCTTGAAGCAAATGAGATGCTGTCCTAGCACTGTTGTTTCCATCCTGTGTTGAGTCATGCAGTGCAGACACTTTATCCTGCCTGTGTCTCTGCTGTAAGACCACAGATCATGTTATCACTTTACAAATATAGCATATTAGTACATCTGGAAGGCTAGTCACGCTGTGGGGTTCAAACAGATCTGGCTGGCCATGAGCTATGCTAGGCTATAAACAACCTCAGTGTCCCACATTGAATAGCTGCAGAGCACACTTGGGAGCTCTGGATACTTGTGTTCTTCAGCAGTAGGTAAGTGACAGTTTTGCTGATTATTGTGTTTCTTCAGATGTGTGGGGTCAAGGTGGAAAATGGCAGGGAAAGCAAGAAGTAGCTATCAGGTTGCTGCTATTGTGCTGTAGGCCTTTAAAAACTAATGCATATAGGAAAAATAGCTGGAACAGAGAGCATTTAGTCCAAGGCAGTATGTTTGGTGGGTATCCTCAAGTATAGTGAGATTCACCCCATACATAGTTCCTCTAAGTAGATTTACACTTGTGACAAATCCAAACTTTATAATTTAGGAAACCTTTCAAGTTTCAGTCTGTGACTCAGTTATAATAAATGCTTGCTATTACAGCTCAAGGACATATGCTGGTGGGAGAATGATTTTCAATAAAAAAATGGTTTGAGAGGTCAGTCATTTATCTTTGTTGTCTGTCAAAATTTACTGTGGAATTTAGAAAGAGATACAGAACTTCAGTTTCTAAAGGCTACTTATAGTTAATCTAACTGGCATAGGAAATACAGCCTGCTACATCTTTTGTGAACACAGCTTATCATTTAAAGCCAAATATTGTCATTATTGTTGCTGTTGTTGCTATCACAAGTATTTATGTGCTATCATTGACATGTTGCTTTCTGAGGTTAAAAGATACTGACCAGCTCTCTTCCTTCAACAGTAGCTAACTGAGCAGAGTTTCAAGGACCAGGGATGGATGATAATGCTCATTAACCAAAGAGGTAGATGATGCCAAAGAGTTTCATTCACTTTCTTTTCTAAGACAGAAGGTAAAAGTGGAGAATTATTCCAAAGGACGGTGTACAGCTGTCAATGTCACCTGTGTCCGCTATGCATGGGCATGGGAAACTTTTGTGGGAAAGACTAAAGACACAGCTGTGGTGAGAGAACTGAAAAAATAAAGATGCCACCTCATGACTGTATGCTGGGGATCGGACCATTAGAGCTAAAACGACTGCTGGAATAGCTGAAAGCAGAATCATCTCTTGCTTATCTAAATTATCTGCCATCTTAAATCACAGAATTTAACATCTTGGCAATTGACTATGAGCGTTTTACTCATTATACGACTAATGGTCTTGTATCTAATACTGGAAACAGGACTGCTATAGTCAGACATAAGTTTATGCTCTCCTTCTGCAGTAGAGGCAGGTGACAGTATTGGATTCTTAGATCAATACATGTAAAATGGCCTCTGGGGAGCAAAAGAAAATGATAAATTTTGAGGGTCTTTAATTAGTGTCAGTTATGACAGAGAGTCTAAAATAACATTTATGATGTGGTTATCCACACAGATAACATCACAGGCCATGCCCTCTAAAGGTACATGAAAGGTAAGTAACAGTAGCCTCACTTCTTTGGAATTTTTCAGTAACCTTAAGACAAATAAGAATAAGTCAATGGAACATTGTGTTAAAAATTACAGTGGACATGAAACAGGTTTGAGATACCTGAGAGTGTAATGTTATGCTTGATTAAGATAATCTAATTGTATGTGAAAGCCGGAATGTTCTGCTCAGTGTCAATGACTGCGATTTTATTTGCCACAGGTCTATGTACGAGAAGTTAGGTGGGATATCTCTAATCAGTTTTTAGAATATGCTCTTGGTTTCCCAAGACTCAGTTGTATACCTAAGACAATTGTTTACACCTGCTGACTACAGCTACATTCATAGATTCAAGACCTTTACAAACATATAATATGCTTTTGAGCTTACTGTTTCTCCTTTGATAAGAAACAGCCTCAAAATACATGCCCATTTCAAAAACATCATCCTTCTCTCAGTCTTAAGAGAATTAGACCTCTCCTCAGCAATACTCAGTGGAAAAAAAAAAAAAAAAAAAAGGATGGATTTTTGTCAGAGACATCAGTCCAGTGTTTCATTAGCTTCATTGTCAGTGGAAGAATAATTAGTCAGCTCACTGAAGTGCTAGGGGAATACATGTGTAATAAATCCCCTTGCATATGTAACATCTATCATGCTTGATGGCAAACATATTAGTGCTACAAGAGTTGAGAAAGTATAAGGAATATTGTAATTCAACTGCTAATTAATCCATAATTAAAGACCTAATTAATGAATAACCCTGTGAAAAATTGTCTAAAAATCAAGATGTGAAGACTGCAGTGATAAAGAGGAATCTTGTTTGTGAGACTGGTTAATTTACATTTAGAATAGGAACTGATTAATGAAAACTGTCAGTAAAGCATTATGCTGCAGCACTGGACAAAGAGAAATATGCACATAAAAATGTGTGGAAACCAAGTTCTGCCCTTGCATACCTGTTTTTAATTTTATAGCATTCATAGCTGTTTTTACCTCAAGTATAAGGAGCAGGTGAATAAAAGATATACTTTCTCTTAATTGTGGTGTGTAAACAATGCAAAAGTTATTTATTTGTGTATGAAAGAGCCTAATGTCAGCTTCTATTCATAACTGTCTCTTTCATGAAATGGCTAAAGAAGAGAACTAAAAAAAGATCTTAATTCATCAAAGCATTCATGATTAAGCTCCATGATACAGAAAGACACTAATTTCTGAAATTAACTTCACTGAAAGTTGGACTAATTAATAGCTTGAAAGTGTCACTGTCTGCCTGTGTTTGTTTATGTAGGAGCCAGCTGGCTGAGACTGTACTCTTGAGAGAGCAGGAAGGAACATTTGAAACTCCCAAAACATCTGGGCTCAAGTCCAGGTGTCAGGACTGCTTTCTGCAGCCCTAGAGCAGCTTGCATTTTTTCTGTGGTATAGCTATGATTATTGGATCTCTGTGGAACCAGCCCTTCAGAGGGACACCCACTGTGATCCATTGCATTGCCCTTCCCACATATTCCCCAGGACCCAGCAATCGCATGCATGCATGTGTGTTCTGAAGCACAATCTATCTTGTATCCCGGACCTCAAACTCTGTCAAATCTGCACATTTGGCAAGACTAGTGACAGATAAACCAACCAAATTAGCAGGAAGGATAATTCCCTGTTGGTGTAGAACAATAAGAGATCGTTACTAGCAGCAAAACTTGGTAGGGAGGAGCAACTTCCCACTTTGCAATCCTCTCCCATTCTCCAAGTTGCACAGAGAAGCACTATCCCACTTACAAGCTGTGCACAGTTAGCAAAATATAGTTGTATACGATGAACATTGTCACAATCTCTATTACTCTTTCAATCACAGCATGTTTCTCTAATTTAATCTTTTCCTGATAACATAAAAAATGTGTTCAGTTGCCATCCAAATGTCAGGTTTCCTCTGAATTATTTAAAGACTTGAGAGATAAATGACTTGATAATTCTGAAGCACAGTGTGAGTGAGCTTATTTCCTAAGAAATTATTTGCAGGATTGGTAGGAAATATTTCACTCACATTTCCCCCCATGTAATCCTGCCAGTATTATTCATTAGACTGCAGTGGATCTCCCACAGTGATTATCTGAAAGAAAAAAGGCCCTAGTGAACCAGGTTGTTAAGCAAATTGAAGAAACCAAAACATTAATAATTTAATAACTCATGTAAAGCAGCAAACGAAAGCATACACAATGCTGTTTTTTTAGGGCAACCAGGCAGCATGTGAAATCAGGAGAGCTGTTAACAGAGACTAATACTGGCTGTATCTGTAGTACCAAAACTATGCTGGACTCTTTCCAGACTCAAGAGAAGACACAGGTCTAGTTCTACAGAATACGCTGCGCACACATAAGTTGGCCAGCATTAACACTGGTGCCAGAT
This sequence comes from Oreocharis arfaki, assembly GCA_013398015.1. Lineage (NCBI taxonomy): Eukaryota > Metazoa > Chordata > Aves > Passeriformes > Paramythiidae > Oreocharis > Oreocharis arfaki. The sequence goes on along the minus strand of VZRR01013412.1, from coordinate 138,434 downwards.
ATGTTCAGAAGACATTAAACTCTACCATTACAAAGCCAATGTAATTTTGGCTTATCGTTGGCTGTATCCTACCCACTGCAGAGAAGACAGATAATGTTGGTAAACAGGCAGGAGCTGCAGGAGACTTGGTACAGTTAATCTTGGCAGATCACAGATTAATCATATCTAAGAATACATCTCATGTGCTCCACTGCTTTTCAAAGGAGACCTTGCCTTGTCTTTTTTTTTTTTTTTTTTTGTAGTATGCTTCTTGATGCATCTATACATTGATTGATATATCTCAGATGCTGAGGTAAGTGCAGAAAGTCTGAAAACTGTTCTTTCAATGAAGTTGCTGATTTGAAAAGCACTTTTTCTCTGTGGAAGGCCTTCCATCCAGAATTCAGTGTTGCTTTTAGCTCATGTATCCCTAAACTGTTTTTTGAAGATCGGGTAGTCCATGGCACCTCATGATGCAAGTGCAGGTGACTGAGATGAAACTCCGTCAGCATTAAACACCAGGAGCTGCTAAAAGGCATCCCAGTTTTGAAATCTAGTTGCCTCCAGTGCTCCTCCACACCCCAGGTTGGTTACACTTCTAAAGGTATTGCAAGTCATCATTTCCCCCTTTATATTAAGCCTAGGGGGAAAAGAAAGAAAAAAGATAAAGAAAAAAAAAAACTTATCAAATGATTGCTCAGGGTTCAGAGGTCAAGTGGAAACAAATACAAGTGGTCACGAGATCCCTGGCTGCTATCAAAGATGGCTATGGAAGCATCTGGCAGGTCTGTGGCAGATCTGTAAACATGGGCTGGAGATATCAGTAGCTGAAGGGAGAAAGGGCATTTAACGCACAGCATGCTAAACCTCTCCAGTTTTACTGATGAGCTGACATCTAAAGTATGCATATATTTGTAGCAACAACATGAATAACAATAAATTAAAAATAATAAAGATTAGAGACATTACAAGTAGTTATCTTTTTTTCCATCCTGTATCTTTTCAACACCTTGCTGAAGAGATTCTGGTTTAGAGTTTCTGAGTACTCCTACCATTTAAAAGAGAACATCTGAAATAGATGCTAGAGATCATTTTAGGTGAATTTATACAATACAATAAAATACATGATAATAAAAATGCTAAAATAAAAATAACCCAAGCAGATACCTAGGCAGATGCTTCTATCAGAAATAACATTTGGCATTAATATTATATCCTTTAAATAAAAACATATGATGAGTATCATCCCTAAGATTATGGGGTTTTGCCACTTAATTCTCCAAATGCCTAAGAGTATCAATATCATTATACAAATGAGGAGAGTGTTTGATTTTAATAGGCCTATTTGTAGATATATTTAAATGAATAAAGTTTCTTCAAGATTAAGGAAAGGTGTTTCCTTCTTTCTAAGACCAGAAATTGCACAAAAGTGTCCATGAAGGCAGTTTTTGTGTTCTGTGCATGCAGGGATAGCTCACAGCAATAGAGCACCCAAACTCAAATGTTGACAGCAAAAGAGTGCTCTTACAGAGCAAGCTCTTCTCACCTTAGCTGGCCCAGAGAAGTGGCAGATTATTAAATTCACTTGGTAAGAATATGGGTCTCAGTGTTGAGATGGGACCTGCAATAGGAAGAATCAGAGAGAGTTGCTTGGTAGGAGAGGGGCTTGGTAAGGTGTTCTACTGAAGGCGCAGGACCCAGGAATGATGAAATTGAGAACATTTTGCAGGCTATACTGAACTGAACTGAAAGTATATCCCTGGGGAGAGAAAGAAGAATCTGTGGTTTAGAGACTAGAGGGAAAATTGTAGTTACAAAGACTCCTGTGGTTACCTTATTGATGAAAACTGGGACAAGGTTGACATAGCCTGCTGGTTTAGGAAGAGAAGATGTTGCAAAGGCCATGGCGTTCAAAGGAATTTTTTATTCTCTCTCCTCCTAAAAAGAGCATAAAGAAAGGGAAGGAGTGTAGCCAAAGAAAAATTCTTTCCTCTGCCACTAATACAAGTTTCTCTGGTTACAAACTCTTATCTCACTCTGCCAAGCAATTCAATGCTTATTAAAAAAAAAAAAAGCTATTTTTAAAATGTTGAGATTATTTAATTTATTTATTTGTTTATTTATTATATTATCTAAGAATGTTTCCTTAAATGTATATGTAGCTGCTTCTGAAGGGAAAATCTTGCAATAATTAAAACAAAAAAATGTATCCTGAATGGACAGTTTTGTTTATGAGCTAATCATTACAAAGAAGACAAGATCAGCTTGACTTCCCAGTATGTTGCCTTTTAAGGCTATTGATTAAGGTCTTGCAGATAACTTCTTGGGAGGTGTAAATGGCCAGGGATAAGATTATTTGCTTCCATAGATATGCACAGAGAACTAGTTTCTGCATAAATTATTCTCTTGTAAATGACATCTTTGCCTCCTTTTTGTCTTCCTGAATCCCTTTCCCCCTGGAAAGTGCTGTATATTAATTATCATACGTTACTGAATAGCCTTGTTTTGTGATCTATCTCACTAATAACTCAAAAGACTGATAAATGTTATAACCATGCATCATCTAAGAAAGGTGTACTGATGATCTATACCATAATTTAGATGTAGATGTCACTCAAGGAAGATGACTTTAGGCAGCAAACTCCGTGTAGTTACAAAGCAGGGTCTTGAAAATGTAGGTGATGACTGCTTTTAAAGTCTGGACTTGTCCTTAATGAAAGCAAGGTTGCCTGTTTCTTGAGTAAGAAACAGTTTTTTGTTTTTCACTTACTGCCATGTGAGTGGGTCAAGTAATCCTCACAAGCATGACCAAAGCCTGTCCTTGATGAGCTGAAAGAGATGAAAGAGGAGCAATGCTGAATTACAAAATGATGGGGAAATTGGAAGAGGAAGGGGGTTGCAGGATGTACACATTTGGGTCAATAACCATATGACTGCTTTGAGTAGAGCAGTCCGATGAGGTGAACTTCATAGACCCTTTCTAACTTCGCCGTGCTTTCTGACGATGGACAAAGCCATAATAGTGATTACTCGTGAATAACATAATTATGGGAGGAAACATGGCTGTGTTTCCAGTTGAAGGGAAGAAGTTGGAAAGAAGTGTAGGATGAGACTTTTCTCTATCCAAATGTAGCTTACCATCTGTGAAAAATAGATGATAGCTTTGAGCTTCCCGCTGCAGGCCTAACCTGATGTTTGGAAGAAGGAAACCACTGCAGGTGAACTAGAACATGTGTTACTGGAAACCAAAATCATTATTAGTAGTCGCTTCTTCTGTCATAAATTCTTGCAATGCATGAGTAGATATCCTGAAGAGCCCACACTTAGTTATCAGATAAGTCTAGCTTTAGCCATTTTCCTTTCTGGGCAACATCTCATCATCAGGAAAATGGTGGTGTCTGAACTTTGGCAAATACATATTCTGCCATCATGCTTGATACTTCATGCCCATTTTTCAGACAAGGATATAAGATAAAGCACCAGCCCTGTGAAGATTGCTAGGTGACCTTTTCAGAGTTGTAGATGTCAGAAAGCGTTCCACATTTGTCCTGATGCGTATTTCTAAAACCTTAGTCACCCTGTAATCTGATCAGGATTTGTGGCTTTGCTCCTACTGAAGAGATTAATTCTGAGGAGTTATGATGGACAACTCTCACCTCTCACTCAAGTTCCTCCTCTGCTTGGTTTTATCATTGAAGAAAACCCCACAATGCCTTGCAGCTTAGTGCAATATGTGGATAAAAGCTGTATGAACTTTTCCAACCTAGTGTTTAATAAATCAGTGTCTCAATAAAGAACAGACGACTTAACCTGTGAGACAGGAAGGTGAGAAACAAGTCAAGGAAAAGGAGCACTTTCGCAGTCTGTTCAGACTCTGTGTTGATTAAGGCCATCTAGTTCCAACAGAGGTCAAGTGTCCAGCTGCAACTTCACTGTCTCGCAACGATTCGGCTCCTGCAATAGCCTTTCTACCAAAACACACTTCTATGAATTGGTCTATTAAAATGAATTAGACCCTGCTGAATGACTGCTGGTCTGCAGTTACTGTGAGGGGTGAAGTCCTTGTCTCTGGCTTTCTTTCTCCTGTAAGCAGAGGTGAACATTTTATTTTATAGGGTAAACAGTTCCTGTAAATTAGTAGTGAGTATGTTTTAGAAGGGTAAACCTTTCCACAGAGAATAAGGTCAATGTTTTAATTACACTGCTTTAATGGGGTTTTGACTCAGCTGTTATCAGCTGTAAGTTCCAGATAGATTAGGAACTATTTTTGCCTCATTTTTAGTGCCAGCAAAGATAAACAAGCAATATGTGCAGTTTTACGAACAGCAAAGATAAAATTTATATAAACATCCTAAGATACAGAAGGTTACGTAAATAGAATGATACTGGTCTCTGATCGGTTTCTGAGCTAGTACTTGTAGGTGTTTTTAAGGGCTTTTCTTACTGAGATGAACAGAGGTACCTTTGCTCTGGATGTACCTGTACATAATTCTTTTAATACATGTTATGCATTTTCCAGAGGATTTTCCATGAGGATATTTTCCTGTCTCAGAACAAATTATTCCTTTATGTTTAATGTACTACAGAGGGATGTATAGGTGAAAGGAAGTGAAAGAGAAAAGGGACAGTTGCATAGTCACAAGAGAAAAAATACAGAGGGGAGAATATTTTCCCCTTTGTCCTCAATATTATAACAGAAAGACAGATAATAAATAGCCCCAGCTGAAGGACGCAATGCTTGGAGAAAATGATCACAGTAGCATCTGAGGAAAAAACTATAGACACAAGCTTGAAAACACACAGGAAAGGAAGGGGAGGATTACTCTTTAAGTGATCAGTAGACGGCCAAGCAGGATTTTCTTCTACTGTTTCTTTATTTTTTTCCTAAACTTATAAATGGTATAATAAATGTGTTCTCTAACAAAACCTCACACAAAGTTTAAACAACTGACTTTCCTCTGTTGGTAATCTAGCTACATTTCATGAAAGCCAGCATATTGTTGTGATTGTACCTCCAGCAGTGACTCTGGGCAAGAAAGTATAGTTCCACCTCTTTTATCAAGATTTATTGGTTGAAAACAAACATTAGAAATGTAGTTGGTAATTAGTTTCCTATGTTTGTACTGAACTATCGCAACAGTTTAGTAAGGAGCACCATGTCATAAATCATGCTGTGTTTCACACAGAGAATCACAGAATGGCTTGGGTTGGACAGGACCTTAAATATCATCCAGTTCCAGGACAGGGAAATCTTTCACTGGACCATGTTGCTCAGAGCCCAGAGTCCAGCCTGCCCTTGAACACTTCCACGGATAGGTAATCCTCTACTTCTCTGGGCAACCTGTTCCAGTGCCTTACCGCCACCCTCACAGTAAAGAATTTCTTCTGAATATCTAATCTAAACCTTCTCTTTCAATTTGAATCCATTCTTGCTTGTCTTATCATTACATGCTCTTGTAAAAAATTTCTCTCTCCATCTTTGTTTTAGGCTCCCTTCAGGTACTGGACAGTTTAAATTACCCCAGAGCTTTCTCTTCTCCAGGCTGAACAATCCCAATTCTCACAGCCTCTTCTCGAAGGAGAGGTGTTCCATCTCTCTAATCATCTCAGCGGTCCTTCTCTGGACTGCTCCAACAGGCCAATGTCTTTCCTGGGCGGAGGAACATAAAGATGCAGCAGTCTAGGTTGGGTCCTCACGAGAGCACAGCAGAAGGGAAGAATCCCCTCCCTCATCCTGCTGACCATTCCTTTTGATCCACACCAGGACACAATTGGCTTTCTGGGCTGTGAGTGCACATGGCTGGGTCATGTCCAGCCTCTCACCCACCAGCACCCTCAAGTCCTTCTCTCCAGAGCTGCTTTTGATCTCTTCATCCCCCAGCCTGTGCTGTAAGGGGCTGTCCTGACCCAGGTACAGCACATTGCACTTCGTCTTCTTGCACTTGCACTTGGTGCAGCAAGTTGCATTTATGCCAAGTGGGAAAGTAGGAAAAGAAGTGGGAAGTGCTCACAGGCCCACTTCTCAAGCTTGTCCATGCCCCTCTGGATGACATCCCATCTTTCACGTGTGTCAAGAGCACCACTCAGCTTCATGTCCTCTGAAAATTTGCTGAAGGTGCACTTGATCCTTTTGTGTAAATCATAAACTATTGACTAGTACTGGTCCCAATACAGACTCCTGAGGTCCCAATACAGACTCCCAATACAGACACCACTAGTCACTGATGCCCATCAGGACTCTGAGCTATTGACCACTACTCTCTGGGTGTGACTAACTAGCCAATTCCTTATCTATTCAACAGTCCACCTGTCAAATCCATGTCTTGACAAACTAGAGAGAAGGACATGGTGAGGGATTGTGTCAAGGGGTTTACAGAAATCCATACAGATGGCATCCATAGTCCTTCTCTTGTCCACTGGTGTAGTCACTTCATCACAGAAAGCCACTGGGTTGGTCAGGCAGGACCTGCCCTTAGTGAAGCTGTGCTGTCTGTCCCAAACCATCTTCCTGTTCTCTATGTGCCTTAGCATAGCTTGTAGGAGGACCTGTTCCAGGACCTTCCTAGGCAGAGAAGTGAAGCTGACAGTTCAGTAATGCCCAAGGTCCTCCTTTCTAGCCATAGATACAGTATTTCTCTTTTTCTACTCAGCAGGGGCTTACCCGTACTTCCATGACTCTCCAGATATCAGGGACATTGGCTTGTTTACTGCATCTGCCAATTCCCTCAGGGCTCTGATATGCATCTCATCAGGGCCCAAAAAGTTATGTATGTTCAGGTTCCTCAGGTGGTCATGAACCTGATCTTGTGGGAGGGAGTTTTCTCTTCCAGTCCTCATCCTGCAGTCCACCCAGTCAAGGAGGGTGGGAAAAGAGGTTGCCGTTAAAGACTGAGTACCTCAGCTTTCTCCTTGTCCATTGCTACCAGTTTTCCAGCATTTTATATCAGAGGGGGTACATATTCTTCGACCTTCCTTTTCTGGCTGACATCAGCTCTTAACCGCATGGAATCTGATACACTGATACCAAGCTGTTGGAATATGTTTCTGCTTAGGTTGTGATCTAGGAATGGTATTCCCCAGCTTAGTGTTCCCACTCAAAACACCCCAGACAATGTGATGGTCTCCCACTGCCTGCCTTCCCCTGTAGCAGGATCAAGAGCAGAATGGGAGGCACAAAAAGGTAAAGACCACGGGTTGAGATAAGAATGATTTAGTGGAAACAGCAATGAAATTAAAAAAACCCAAACAGCTACATCAATGCTAATAACAGAGTTTACAGGTTAGGCAAATGATTCTCATGTGATTGCTCACTATGAGCAACCTAGCGTTACCTGACTACACATTCCAGCAAACCAAAAAAGGCAGCTGTGACCACCTCACCATGTGCTGAGGTGAAAAACCTCAGAGTCCTGGCCATGCCCCTCCTGGCTGCTGCAAGGGCAACCCTGTTCTGGCCAGAATAAAGACATGTTAATAAGTGGGGACCATGACATGTTCATAAAACCTTCCCCATGTCTCAGCCTCAGGTAAATTTTTTTGTGTGTTACGGAGTTCTTCTTTCAATGCATTTCACAGATAAGCACATACTTATGGGAACACTGGAATTTCACAAATTCCACTGAAATAGCATAGCTTGAGGTCATAAAGATCAATACATGAGAACTCCAGATGAAGTGCTTTTGCATGATTTAAAATGCATAAATTCTTTATGAGCATTCATTTTAATATTAGTCACAGAAATTATTAAGAATGCATAGCCTTTAAAGCTATTTTCATCAGTGTTACTTAATCAAACCAGTATTTTTTTTTTACAACTCTGTTTTCATCTTGAAAAGAAAAAACATAAGGAATACAAAAATTCAACGTGTAGCTGTTGCTCTGGATTTTATGTGGAAGTCATTTGTGTGCTACATTGATTACTGACAGCACAAAACCCTAGATAAATTGGTTAAGGTGGAAAACATACTATGTTGATATTTCTTATGACTTCAGCTCTTTTCCCCAATCAATTGTAATGAAACATGATAGTTTGGATCTCTGTTTTTCTCATTATTCCTTTTCTGAAGAGTTGGCTTGTTCTTGCAGGAGAAGCTTAATGTCAACAATATGGGGCATCAGGTGATAATATTTGACTTTTCTGTCATAAGAGGACTGTGGGAAACTCGAGTTAAGAAGAACAAAGAACGTCAGAAGAAGGAGAAAGAAAGATTAGAAAAAAGTGCATTGGAGAAGTAAGACAACTTTTGTGTTGTTCATTTTAACCAAATCTGCTCTTATTATCCACTAACACTGCCATATACTAAATAAAATAAATACAAATATATATATAATAAATACAACAAATATATTAAATAATAATTTATGATTATTAAAATTTTGGGGTTTGGGTTTGATTTCAACGACTTCTTTCCTCCTTTCCTTACATGATAGCAGGAGAAATGCAGCACAAACTACACTTGTATTTCATTAGTTCCTGCTTGTTCCTATGTAGATTGTGATATATTAATGGTATATTTTAGTATTTACTGTAGACATAAATTGAAGAGAAAAGGAACACATTTTGTACCTTTTTATTTCTCATATGCTGCATAAAAATATGGCTTATTAATTATGGAATTTGTGAACACATGCTCATAAGTTTCAGTGCTAAGAAATACTTCAATTCTTTTTGTTGAGCTGACTGGAGAAAGAAAACTAGTTAAATTAGTGGACACATTCAATTACTTCCATATAGTTAACAGTGAAGAGAATAAGAATTGATAGATTTTTTTTTTTCTTGTTGGGGTATTAAAGATGGCCTTGATTATAATGTTTACACCCACTGATAATTTTATTGTTTTTATTATATTAAATTTTTTTCTTTAAGCAATATTTTGCTTCCCATAAGATACCGACAGCAGAGCAGCTGGTCTATGAGGAGACATGGGTAACACAAAGTCTGACTGTCCTTTCTGTGGGACCTTTCTCTTCAAAACAGCCATAGTAGCAGTCTTGTTTTCCCCATCTCTATCAAAGCTTACATTAAAAACTGTNTATTATTATATTTTACTTTGTTGCTATTATTAAACTGCTCTTAATGCAGAAATGTTACATTTATTTTCTCCATTCCACCAGGGAGCTGGGGAGTAAGTGTGTGGTACTTATTTGCCATCTGGGGTTTAANACAACCACCAAAAAAACCCCAAAAATTCATCCTTCAGACTGAATTCTCTAGCAAGGATAAGCTTTCTTTTTGGTGTGAGAGGTTCCTTGAAGAATTGATAGATAGAGTTAGTTTTCTTCTTTGTAACAGGGAGCTAGTTTTCTTCTTTGTAACTGGTGTTCCACTGTGCTGTGTTTTGGATTTACTGTGAGAATAATGTTGATAACATGCTGTTGTCTGGATTGTTGCTAAGTAGTGCTTATGCTAAGTCAAGGACTTTCCGGTGTCTCGTTCTCTGCTGGTGAGGAGCTGCACAAAGAGCCGGCAGGTAGCACAGCCAGGACAGCTGACCTGAACATGATATTCCATGCCATAGAACATTATTCTCAGTATATAAACTGGTGGAGCTGCCCAGGAGTGACTGATGGTTTCTTGGGAATGGATTAAGAGTTGTTCAGCAGGTTGTGAGCAGCTGTATTGGGCATAATTTTTTTCTCTTGTGTTTTCTTTCTCTCTTTTCATCATCATTATTATTAT
>VZRR01013412.1:61169-128611 GCA_013398015.1 Oreocharis arfaki | reverse complement strand
GGAGTAAGTGTGGTGTGGTACTTTGCCATCTGGGGTTTAATCATCACAGCTGAGAGACAGATGATGTTTGCTGTTTCCCTTATGGTGGAAAAGACAAGTGAAAGGATTTGGGGTGAAACTTGATCAAACCTTATTTCTGTCCTAATGTGGACAACATGTTAACATCCCCCTACTACTTTTTTTTTTGGTTTTGGTTTTCTGTGGTGCAGAAGACAATTTTTGAGTTCGCTAGTACAAAAGCGAATGACACATGGTAAGTTCTCTCTGTAAGAGGGAAAGAGGGTCAGCTTATGTCCTCTGAGGTAACTAATTTGAGGTCCCATGTCTTCTGTCAGTAGCATATGTTAAGACTAATTTCTTACAGTGACTTTTTTCATAAAAGGAATATATTCTCCCTGTTTTTCTGCCTGTGGTTAGTTGTAGATACTCTCCCATCTGAAAGAGTGGGGCTTCACCACTTTTTCTGCTTTTTTTTCCACTAATGATGTCCAAATTCATTATCTTATCTTCCTGTACCACTTGAAGACGAGGAATTTGAGATATAATGCACAGAAGTAAAAGTTCCCAGGTGCACCTGCAGCATGCTTTTTGTTTTCTTCCTCTAAATTGCAATTTGCATATTGTGCTTTGCATGGTTGTGCATCTTCATACACTCAGATTCCTTTCCAGTTAGTTCTACTTGTAGAGGTCCTGGAAAAAAAGGAGAAAATACATTAGACTTTGTCTCCTGAATATGAGTGATCAGTATCACACTCACTGAAACAAATGGCAAAGTTCGAGTCCATTCTCATGATGCAGGCCTCATAGAATGGACAAAGCTGATAGAATAATGGTCAAAGTAATAAGAATATTAGTAACAAAATGCTAAATTCAGTTAAAAGAAAATCCTCCTTGTTTTATGAGGCGTGCAGTGACCACTGGCATTTAGGTCCTAAATGTCAGCTCACATGTTATTTCTTAAGTGCTTTTCAATGCTCTCAAATGTTAGACCAAAAATATGAGAAGACTTCACTGGTTTTTAGCCTTAAAGTATGGATAAAATTGCATTTCTAATTAAATAATAGAAATAACATTTCCATGTGTAAGTCCATTTCATTATTTTATTCAGTTTTGTATTAACTAAATTCAGGTATCATACGCAGAGATTGAAATTTTATTATTGTCAGGTAGGTCCACTGAAATCAATGCAAGTACATATTGTGCCACAATAAGAAAGTATTTTGGAAGTACTTTGATCCAAAATGGTAATTCCCAATAGACATTTAGAGAGGGTACTTTCCTGAAATGAGGACTGCATTCTAGCATTTAGGATTCTAGATATTTACTTTCCCCAGAAGTCAGAGCGAATTACTAAGTAGAGTTGAAATTAATAGAGTTTCTCTGCAAATACGCTCATGTATCAGAGTTAGGAATCTGGCCTTTTGAGGCTGCTTTTTTTTTTTTTAAACAAAACCCAGTTTTTCTCAAAGAGGTATAATTTGCTAACGCCTTTGAGATTGTGCAGTTCCTTTATATGCCATGTTACTGTGTAAAACGACCTGATAATATGCAGTGAAATGTAGTACGTATTATTCGAGGACAAACTCCCAGTTAACCTGTACAGAACTTTTTTCCCTGGGGGCAAGGTAATTTAGTTCATGCAGCATCATTAAACAGTAACTTGTAAGATATTTTTTGAAAGACGATTTTCCTAAGAGGAAAGTCCCATAGATAAATTAAAAGCTTCAGCTGTACATTAATGGTGAGGTCTTGTAAAGACTTGTTTAAAGGGCAGATGTCCAAGCAACTGGCCACTGAAAGCTGATTCTGGGCAACCAACTACTGAGAATACTGGCCTTCTGAGGTACTGGTATCAGATAAATTTTTGGTTTTGTGGGACTGTGAAAGTATGGCAGTTTAAGGAATACATATAAACCAGAAACTGAATATAAAAGAAAAAGAAATAGTACAGTGTCGGGTAGGTTCATTTTCATTTTACTTCATGTTCCTGCTCCCATCAGACAAGCCCATTTGCAATCTCCCATAGAATACGAAACTGTTTCAAAATGTGTTCACTGTGCTGAGATTTTCTATATGTTTATGAAAGTGCATATTATGGAAAGAAGTTTGTATTTATAGCACTGTTTAATGTTTAATCTTCTAGATTCTGGTTGTAGGGAACAATAAAATATTGTTCAAAACCCTGAATGTCGTCAGATGAACTTGAAGTGGTATGACGATTTTCCACATTGAGATTTCTTTTCTACTTGTTTGCTTTTCTCAGTTTTGTTTTTTTTTTAAGGGAATAGGAACGAAAGTTTACAGTTAGATTTTTTTTTTAAGGATTGCAACATGTTTGTCATTTGTGTGAAAAGCAGGTAAGATAAATCTGAAGGCTAACAAATTAAGCATTCAAGTGAGGAAATGCCAGAGCTGTTTGCCCAGATTAGCTATCTAAATCTTTGCTGTGAAATGGCACAGCCTGCTCTGTCCACCCACAAATATGAAGCAAAAATAAAAGTTTGTTCAGATACCTCTTCCAGTGTGTCTCTTCTCCAAAAATTTCTTCTCAAGGTCTGACTAATTAAATGTGCATGTTTGTTTTTGCTTTTTTTTTTTTAGTTATATGCTTCCTGAATATTAAAAGTAAAAAGCAAAAAGCAAACTACACTCTGCAGGCAGACTGACTTTTTTTCCCTGAGAGGTTACCTGCTTGTTCAATAAAAAAGATTTGTCTCTATCTCTCTGCCAAACTTCAGTGTTATAACTCTATTTGTACCTGAACTAAGATTTTATTTGTTATGTTTATCTTTATTCTCCTACACAATACCCAATGCAGAACTTTTTTCAAGCAAGTCTAAAACTCAAGCTGGGAGTCCCTTGGTCCCAAACACAAATTATAGGCAACAAGTTTGGTTGAGATCTGCAGCACTAATAAATATACTAAGTTATTTGCCTTTGTTTGTAGGCACTTGTACACATAGACTCTGTGTCTAAAGTAATGCACAGAAGCGCAATGTAAGATAAAAGCTGTTGTTCAGCCACAGTTCTCTAAAACAGAGGGAAGAGCCAGGCAGTGATACTGAAATTGAATCAATCCAATTGAATTTGAAGCAAATGTTACTCATCCATCAGGAATATTATTCTAGGCTGAGCTCCAGTTCTGCTGCGATGCTCTTCTAAAAATTCCATACGATTATTTAATGATCCTGCATGGCTAGTGATTCTGATTTAAACATCACTCAGGAGTTCTCAGCTGGTGTCACCATGTAGTGCTCTGGTCAATTCTTCTGTCCTGCTTTAGAGGAAATAGTGCCATCTAACGAAACTGCCTTTCCTTACCTAAGAATCATAACTTTTCCCCAAGAGTTTCTAATGAGACACTGATCAGAGGGTAACTGCTGAAGGAAGAGTAAATGGAAGAAACCCAGTTACTCCTCATTTGCTTCGATGGCTCTGAAACCTCTACTAATGCACACTTCCTTTCCAAGCTGGTTGTTCCTTTGAAAGGTCCAATCACTGAGTTTATTGTACAGTAGCTCTTTGCATCAGGTTGATAAGACTCAGAATTTTGTTGGAGAAAATAAAATTTCAAGCAGGGAACTCCCACACCCTTGAAAAGAATAAGCATAATAATAATAAAAAAATGTTCTGTCAATCTTTTTTACTGAATGTATACTCCAGTAGTGAAGTTGCATTTGGGAAGTGATTACCTGAAGAGAAATTCATCACTTACTAAAATGGAAATATTTGAATCTTCTATTTCCCTGCTGATCCCATTTCACAATGATAGTGTAATGTCCTGAAAGCTTACTGGAAAAATGCAATGTATTGGAAAATAACATGCCAAAGTAAAATTTCCTCTATATCACATACATCTACCTCAGTGACAGATGTGCTTTTGTGTTACAGATACACAGATATGAAATGTAACTTTTTTTTGGACAAACATAAACAGCATGCAACCAGTCTTTTTCAAAATTAGTGGAATTACTTGTATGATTGAAGTGGATATACTGGAGTAATTAGCTGAGTTGGAACCTTAGATCTCATCTGGCCCACTGTCCAGGAAAAATATTTTTTGTGTTCATATTTCCATGTAATTAGGTTTGACTTGACTATCTTCATCTTTCTTGATACTGAAAATTATTGTTTTTTCTTTAATCTGACTGAAACTATTCGATCAAGGTGTAGAGGAAAGGGAAAATATTTTATTGTTAAATAGTATTAAAAAGACATAAACTTCAGGAGAGCTGTGATTTTGTAACTCATTTGTCATCAGTGAAAATGTGTCTCCGGAACATCAGGAGTCTTTAAAGTGTCAAGACCAGAAATTTAATTTCTCCAGAAATGTATTAGTATTTAAAAGATTATTTTATTTTTTCTTTCTGCCCCACTGGTTTAGAGGCCTTTTCTTTCAGATATCTTTTCTGAAGATTCATGTAATAGCCTCCAGATATGACAAACCTGGTGGAAATTCTGTCTTATTTGAGGATTGTCACCAAATGGAGACTTTAAAAGGTCTTTATTTTCATAATGGTCACATGAAAAGTACCGTCACCTCAATTTTTTGACAATGACATAGCAGAATGACAACAATGTAGCTAAATAGATCCCTTTGGTCTGATCTCAACTGAACCTGCAAATTTACAGCTTTGTCATCTCCACTTCATGATAAACACTGGCTTGATATAAGTCACAGCTCCAGGCCAGTAAGTCTCATAGTGATTAATTTGGTTAGTGTGTAACACAAGAGTACAGGCAGGTGTTGTAAATTTTTAGACCCTTTGCCCATGGGAAATACAATGTTTTCATTCTGAGATGTACTGTACAAAATCATGCACTTTTGTTGCTCCATTATTAATTCACTTTCCATCTGTTCTAAATGTGCTTGTACACAATACTTGCATTCTTTAAAAGCTTAACAGAGCGTGTTGCGATAACTTAATGTACGAATAAAGAAGAAATTTGACATAGGATTTCCATTTCAGTGTGTAATATACATGCTGAATTCCCTAGCAGGTTTAATTTTTAATGCCTATCTTTCTTCTGAGGTAAATACTTCACTGACTGATTTGCTTAACAGCTGTTTTTTGTTGTATGCCTCATATTATACTTGCTAGCAATGACCTCCTGAGTTTTGTGTTTTGTATATGTTATCAGCAGACTGTCAGAGGGCAGTTTGTTTTTTTCAGCTTCAATTTTTTTACCATTTTTTAATGTTCCTTGTTTTGAGAGAGTAAAATTTTAGATCGGAGCCCTCTGCTCTAGTGTTCCTGGGGCCTACCTAAGAGAGCAAGCATTGATGCAGCTTACTTTTCATTGAATTAGACTTTTTGACCTCTTCTTTCTGTTTTTTAAATATCTAACCTTCCTAGAACTTATACTGTGAGGAATAAGTCAGTCATTTTCTGTGCTTGAGAGAAGAGCAATGAATACAAAAACTACCCATTTTGTGGGCAAGTTTCTTCAGTGCACTAAATTATGCACTGAGTGAAATATTTATTGCTTTGATAGAAAATAAGGGAATTCCATGGAAATGAGAGCATAGTAATGCAGAGTTAAGCTTCACAGAAGGACAGAAAAGCTATATATGGAGGACTGGAGAACGGGAGAAAGAGCAGTATAGCAGTGGCAAGTAAAACTTGGAATATTTTTAAAAAAAAATAATTCTAGGTGTTTGATCCTATGGTACTTCCGGCTCCTGCCTCTTAATTGCTCAGATAATTTTGTTCTCTTCCTCAAGATTCAGTAAGCAGCCTCCCCATACCACTCCACTTCCTAGTAATACCAACATTTTATAGCTATTTAGCTATGCTCACTGGTAGACAAGTTTAGGAACAAAATTTGAGTA
The DNA here is from genome assembly GCA_013398015.1 of Oreocharis arfaki. NCBI lineage: Eukaryota > Metazoa > Chordata > Aves > Passeriformes > Paramythiidae > Oreocharis > Oreocharis arfaki. The sequence continues at coordinate 122,778 of VZRR01013412.1, read as the reverse complement.
GGTGGTTTGGGACTTTTTTTTTTCCTTTTAGGATATGAAAATATTGTTTTGTAGCTTTTCCTAGTGATTTCTTTCTATTACAGTGTCCACACTCTGTTGTGTTGGCAGTTTCCAGGGTTCAAACAACAGATTGAATAGTTAAGATCAACACTAAAAATTGAATTGGCTCATGTGTCAAAGCATCTGAAAGGTGTTTGAACTATCATGTCTGCTGATATGGAAAACTCGGTCATCTGAGCTGTTCTAGACTGCAGCTGGTGGGGATACTTTTAGTAGGGCTGCTTAGCGAAATCAGGTGTCTAGATATCCATAATTGAAAATTTAGAAATACTAGCTACAGCTTGTTGAGATATCACAGTATGGGCTAAGGAGCTGTATCTGCCTTAACCTATTTTATTGTGTTTGTCATATCAAGTAAATTCAGAGAAGACTTGTGGAGATATTGTGCATAGTTGGTGGACTCTTCCCTGACTGTGCTAGCACCTTTAGTCCACCCTGGGGATTCCCTGGGCTGAATGTTTCTCTGTCTGTCCAGTCCTTCTTTTCTTAACCCATTTACATATGACAGCTGGCTGTGGTATGAAACATTCTGCAGTGCAGTAGACACTGAGAGAAACTGGGACATTTATTTCAAATATATTTTAGTATTCTCACACCTCCTCTATTGATACTTTTAATACCAAAAATTTTTTAAACTGTCTACTTGTGAAGTGCATTCTGGTCTCTCTAATAAAAACCGAAGCCAAGAATGAGTAACATTTCTGCAGCTACCAATAACTTCTTTAACTATTCCTTTATTGCTCCTTTCATATTTTGAGAAATTATTGTTCCCATTATCTCTCTGAGGCTTCCTTCTTCTGATATGCTATAAATTCTTTTCCTACTCATTTGTATACCTGAAATAACTTAATTTCCTTTTTTGGTGTTTATCACAGTTTATATTTACTTCTAACCTTTTTCATTTGAAGATAAATACAATTTTGTCTTTTTAAAAATATTTTTGTAATTTTTTAAAAAAGGGAGAAAGAGATCCTTACCGTCTTCCTTAGAATGTACTCAGTCTGAGTTTGTGCTGTCTTCATGTAGTCTGTTAACACTTTATCCAGTGAGTTACCTTTTAGCCAACCTCTCTGTTAATTCACCCTCTGAAATATTTGTAGAAGGTGCTTTTCTGTACTTTCCCTTTATAAAGATGTCACTCGGGAATACATTGCAGTCATTACTACAGAAGGGGCTTTCCACAGTTCTCCTATGTTCCATGCGTAGTGTGCTGCTCCTCGAAACTATCCTGTGGTGGTCCCTCAGGCTTGCTCCTCTGATAAATGGTTATATGTATTTTCCAAAAGCGTACAAAGTGCCTGCAGTGTGTCCCTGTGCTCTGCATCTGTCTTTGTCACTGCTGTGCTCTCTGCTTTCAAGTCTCTCTAACATCCCCTGAGATTTCTGTGAGTGACACAATGTATACAACTGTCTCAGTAAAACCTTTCTATCCAGGCATGCAGTTTTGCTCTCTAAAGGCTTATTTTGATAGCATGAAGTCAAATATGGCTTTTACTGTGTGCTGCCGTATTTCCATAAGAGTGCTCTGCACTGCAGTTTCATACCTTGTGATGACTATCCAAAAATCATTTATTTCAACGAGATTTTGGGACATGCTTCTTGTATCTAAGTTTGTAACTGGTTTTTTGCATGTGACTTAAAACCAGAATGTCTTGGGGGGTCTCTTATGACAGGTCCATGCTATTGGTGGATAGGGGCAAAGCAACTGACATCATCTACCTGGACTTTTGCAAAGTGTTCAGTGCTGTCGTGCATGACATCTTTGACTCTAAATAGTCATGGATTTGATGGATGGACTGTCTGGTAGATAGAGGCCTGGCCAGATGACCACATGCAAAGTGTTGCGGACAATGGCTCAATGTCCAAGTGGAGACCAGTGACGAGTGGTATCCTTCAGGAGCCAGTGTCGGGGCTGATACTGCTCATCATCTTTTCTTTGGTCACACGGACAGTGGGATTCAGGGCACCCCTTAGCAAGTCCACTGGCAGCACCAAGCTGTGTGGTGCAGTCATACTGGAGGGAAGGGATGTCAAACAGAGGGACCTTGAGAGGTGGGTTTGTGCAAACTCATGAAGTTTAACAAAGTGAAGTGCAAGGTCCTACACCTGGGTTGAGGCAATCCCAGGCATATCTACAGGCTGGGAATAGAATTGATTGACAGCAGCCCTGAGGAGAAGGATTTGCGGGTGATTATTTGGCAAAAAATTAAACATGAACCAGCAATGTGTGTTCACAGCCCAGAAAGCAACTGAGTTCTGGGCTGCATCAAAAGCAGGTCAAGGGAGGCGATTCTACCCCTCTACTCTGCTCTTGTGAGGCCCCACATTCAGCTCTGGTGGCCCCAAAATAAAAACGACATGGAACTGTTGGAGAAAGTCCAGAGGAGGCCACAAAGTTGACGAGAGGACTGGAGCATCTCCCTTATGAAGACAGGCTGAGAAAGTTTGGGTTGTTCAGCCTGGAGAAGAGAAAGTTGCTTGGAGACCTCATAGCAACCTTCCATTATCTGAAGGGGGGCTACAGGGAATCAAGGGAGAGCCTCTTCATCAAGAACTGTAGTGACAAGACAAGGGATAATGGCTTCAAATTGAAAGAGAGTGTGTTTATATTAGATATTAGGAAGAAATTCTTTACTGTGAGGGTAATTAGGCACCCAAACAAGTTGCTCAGAGGAGCTGTGGGTGCCCCACCCCTGGAAGTGTTCAAGGCCCATTTGTGGCAGAGAGAGGAACTTGAGCAACATGGTCTAGTGGAAGGAGTCCTTCCCTGTGGTAGTGGGGTTGGAACTAGATGATCTTCAGTGTCCCTTCCAACACAAATAATTCTACGATTCTATGATTCTGTTTCATGTGACATTTTTTTACGTCTTAGCACTGTAGAGAATAATCCCATGATTAAGTGGTAATACACGTAAAGATTTTGTTACTTCGTATTTGAACTTTATAAAATTGCATGTAATTTTCTTTCTAGGACATGATGTATTCACTTTCTCTAGAGGTACTTTATTCTGAACTTTTTGTCCTTCTTCGGTGGTCAGTTTTCTTCAATCCTTTAGATTAAAGTTTATATCAGAGGATGGGGATGACATAAACGAGTCTCATGTACCACAGGATCTAGAATCCAAAGTGTGAGGTCAGATTTATGATACAAGAGGCTATGCAGAGTCTTATTTTGGTGTAAGGAAGGCTTGCTTCTGTTAATTAACCTGCTCTTTAGTTGACTAAGTGGAAATAAATCTCTCCTAACTAAAAGCATGAGCTTTTGAAAATGCTTAATTATGTCAAATTGAATTTGCACCTTAAGTCATATGATAAAAAGTTTGCCTTAGAGGTGATACAGAAGTTGCACTGAAATCAGCTCTGAAATCAGTTGGCATGTGATAACTTTGACCTTTACCTTCTAAGAAGATATTGGTGTAAAATTTAAAATAAATCATTATACTTGAACAAGAAAGGGCAGGGAAAAAAGGCACTTCTCACTTTTTTTTTCCCCAAGGAAAATGTTTTGATATATCACTAGGTACTTGATTTTGTTTATACATATAACTTGTTCTGTGAGAATATATTTTCTCTCCTATCAAATTTTTGCTCTTTTCCATAACAGTTTTCTCAATCTCCACTTTTCTGGGGTGCCACTGTTTTATAGTCAGTAAATGAAACCCTGATCATTTGAAATCCATATGTATGTCTAGAAAATGTTGGCATAACTCCAGGAAATGCACCTTTTTTAAACAGAGATATAAAAAAAAGCCAATACCCTAGATGAATAATTGTATTTCGTTAAGTACTTGTGCAAACACAGATTAAGCTTTAAAACTTTCCTGCCATGTTTTTTCAGCTGATTCACAAAAACATTTTCTGGCACTATTTCAGGATAAAACAGGAATGGAATTTGATACTAGAGTGCCGAAAGAAAGGTATTCCTCAATCAAAATACCTCAAGAATGGCTTTGTAGACATCAATGAGAAAAACCTGGACTCTTATGGAAAGACTCCTCAGCTCAAGAAGAGTCATGCTTTGCCAGATGGAGTAAATAAGGAACAAAACAAGTTTATTTTTCAGCTTTCTGGAGAGCAGTGGATGGTAAATATAATTGAAAATATGTTTCTGTTGGTGAAGAGTTTGGGTGTCTTAGACTGTACCTTTTAAACCCCCCCTTTTTAATGGAAAATGCATATGAAGTTGATGCTTTTCCACAGTGTTAGAAGTGACTAAAGCATTTTCTACCTCAGCCTGAACTAGTGGTTTAGTTTTCAGGTATGTGTATTTTAAATTCTCTGCTAATACATGTAATTTATCCCTCTCAAAAACTTTGGTATGAGCAATAATGTTGTAATAAGGTATCTTTCGCTAAAATTCCCCAATGGGTGAAGAGAGATGAAAATAATATTTGTTGTCTTATTGTTGTCTTCTACTAATCAGAGATCTGTATTCTTGCTCTAATGGTGTGATAACACTTTTTCAAGCTCTGCTCAGTTTGAAACTAATATTAGCATCAATTCGCAATGGTCTTGCTGAAAAAAAGCACATTTGACTTGCAGGTATGTTTGATGTGAAATATCAGTTTGAAGGTAAGATGAGTTAGTGCTGGCTTGAAATTGATCTAGTGGTGTGTTAGAGCTGGTCTGAAGCTTTCTGGAGTTGTAAAAGCTTTGATTGAAATGTATTTGGAGAAACACTACTTCATTAATGACAATGTGAAATTAAAATTTTGACTTTCTTGTAGCATTTTCATTCAAAAAAATGTAAGTCAAAATGTTAATTGATAAATGAGCTAGAATTATATTCTTTGGTTGACCTGAAGTGTAACTTTACCCTAGATTTGAACTTGAATCTGATGGTGTTTTCTTTTTCAGTTTTCATTTTTTTCTTGCTTTAATTTCCTTCTGAATAAACATAGAATACTTTAAATTTCTGGACTACAGAAAACCGTGGTTCCCATTCAGCTCTACTAAGGATACTCTTTTTTCAACTGATATCAATCATTGATGTGATAGGACTGGTTGCTGGAGAGCTATCACATCTCTTCGTTCATCCCTTTGTTGGGATTTTTGAAGTGATGTTTAAGATGTGTAGTCAAATACTGCATTCTTTTGGGTATTGTAAACTGTAGTTTAGAGGTACTTTGAGAAAAAAAAAAAGAGAGAGATTACAGCTCCTTAGACACCGATATAGCAGCAATTGCAAATACTCTTAGTGCATCAGGGAAGAGTTGCATAATTAAACTTTTCTCTTGCTTATTCTCTTTTGCCAAACCATTAAAATTTTGCTTTATCACCATCAGCTAGGCTTTACATTAGGATTTACAAAATCAAACACACATGTTTTGTTCTGTTTCCCGCAGTATTTAATTTTAATTTGACATTCTGAAAAATCCCATTTAAGAGAAATTGGTGTACTGTTATGCACATTATGCCACCTTGAGCAGTACATTCTTAAGCAACATGGGCTTTGACATATCCGTATCAGACGCTCAGAGTGCCCATATCAAACAGACACCGAGCCTCATTGTCCAGCTCTAGCCTAGCTAAAGTGGGTTTCCCATTTCAACAACAAACGGTGACATAGTTCAAAGATACAATCACAGCTGATTTATTTAGAGATCAATGCTCCTTCAAAATCAAAAAGAAATGTCACTTTCTAACAGCCAAAAATTATTTTTAAATTGTGAAAACTCACTTGACAAAGTTCTGAAAGAAGTGTATATCCACTTACTGCAAAAAAAATTTGTAAAGTTTTTATGTTATACAAATCATACCACTTACTTTGCTTTTTTAAAATCTGAACTGCTGCTTCTGAACTAAAGGCAAAATCAGATACTATATTCTTTTCCCCTATTACTTTCTCACAAGAAGAAAGTAATTCACATTTAAACAAAATGAATTTTCAGGCTATAAAACCAGTGCTGCACAGTCTGGCAACCTGCACATGAAAAAAATCTGTGGACATAGGACAGTTTTCTCAGAGAAGCCTATATGTTATGTAGCTGGGACCTGTGGTGTCAATCGTGGTTTAGGGTTTTTTTGATGTGTTTTGCACACAAATACATCTATGAGTTGAAAGTTTCGGTGATTAAGCACTCAGGGACTCGGAGAAGTCAGAGCTGGGATTACCTGTGCAGATTTACGGGCACATAACCAGCTGGATTTGCTGTTGACTGGCCACTTACCATTGGCAGCAGCAAACAGCACAGTCCTGTAAAGTACCCATTTGGGGATGAGCTGCTGAATCTTCTATCTTCCTTTTACCCGATAAGTATTTCTGTTATGTTTCCCCTTTCCTCTCATCAACGACGCAGTAATATATCCTCTAGACAGTTGATAGCTAAATCTGAGTAGGCTGCTGGTGTGACTTAGAGGTTTAATTCTGAGAACAAGGCTTGCTTCTGGGCTATACCAGCTCTTTTTATGGATGCTGGGAAGCAAAGTCTCACAGACGAGTAATCCCCAGCATAGGGATGTGGCTTTACCACATCCTTCTCATAGGTCTCAATGTCAGAGCGCCCAGGATTTCTAGATGGTAAAAATGTAGTCTTGTTAGAAAGAAGCTGCTGCTTTGTGCTCCATATCCATATAGCATCTGGCTTACCGATTCTGCATTGTTGAGCAGGAGATTAAAAAAGAGTGTTGTGTAAAATGCTATATGATGGAATCATAGAATTGCTCAGGCTGGAGAAGACCCTTAAGTTCATTGAGACAAACCATTAACCTAGCAGCTGAGGGATGTAGTCAATGCCTTTGGTCATGCTTCAGCAGAAGCACCATGAGGCTAGCTGGCACCTAGAGAACATGGTCTCTCCTTATCTTTGAGGATACCCTGCATAGCCAGAGTTCTTGTGGATAGGTAACAATATTCACCCAGACAGAAGAGTTTGGGATAGCTTGGATGAATATTTTGAAAATAATCTGGATCATACTTTTTTGAAAATAACGTCAAACCTTCTTCTGAGAACCTTAGTGAAGGTGAAAACCAGAGCAGATCACACATTCTGAATTCCTAATAGGAATTCCTTCATTTGAGACCTCGAGCCACTTTTTTCCCTTCTCTCAAATATCACTGATATTATAATGTATTTTCATTAGGTGGAGACCCACTGTTCCTTGTACTTGTAAAGTAATTTTTTAAACATATCTGAGAAAAGATAAAGCTCTTTAACAGCAACAAAATAGGGATGGAAATAAGGGTAATAATTTTGTAATAATTAGCCTTTAACACTTTTTTGTACAATTTTACTTTTAGTGTTCGTGATTATAGGCCTCCTTAAAGGTACGTATTTCTGTGAAGAAGATGAATAGAGTGAGCGATTTATGGATTAAAAGCCAAGGAATTATGACACAGCGTTAAAGTAGACAAGGGAGCAGCTCAGTTTGGGCTTTTAACAAAGCTAGAGTGACAGTGAGATCAGTGAAAGCAGACTGGAAATAAGAAGAATCAAGTACAAATCTGGTTTTCTTAGAAGTAAGAGTAACAGTCTTAAACATGATACAGCTAGCACTGGGCATATCTTGCAAGGGATGAGTACAGAAATGAAAACCATTTTGATGCCAGGAAAACAAAAGGAGAAAATGTTTGAGTGCAGCAGTGAACAACACACTACAATATATTGGGTAGCTCACACAAAAGTCAAAAGCTCACACAACAAACACTAGCTTAGACAAATAGGCATAAAGTACTAGCTAAAGAGACTAAGGCTTAATTTTATAGTATATGAATTCTGAAAAAATTGTACTCTCTTCATGCAGATCCATATTTCCTTGTGGATCAACAGCACTGGAAGTAGAATTAGTATGAAGCCTCTGTGCTTGAAAAACAAGTACTCAGCAAGTTCCTCTGAATCTGAAAGACATTCTGTGACTTAGGTTCTGGTTTATCCATACCCGTCCATGTAGTTAGCTTCTGCCTGTGGGCAGTGATTGATAACTACATTGATGAGATAGTCTTACCTTTGTCAAAGCTCTATCTGGCTGGGGCTCTTTGACAATATCCTTAAGGTTCAGGGGTCCTCATCTCCCTTTTACATACCAGACAAATATTTTAGGCTGGACATTCAGAAGAAGTTCTTCACAGAAAGGGTGATTGGGCATTGGAATGGGCTGCCCAGGGAGCAGGTGGAGCCGCTGTCCCTGGAGGTGTTTAAGAAAAGAGTAGATGTGGCACTTAGTGCCACGGATTGACAAGGAAGTGTTGGGTCACAGGTTGGGCTCGATGATCTCAAAGGTCTTTTCCAAGCAAGTTAATTCTGCGATGCTGTAATTCTGTGACTCAAGTGTCTACTTCCCATGGGTGTGCATTTCTGCCAGCTGGGAACAATAATGAATTAATATTTGCAGTTAGGAAAGAAAAGGGCATACAATAAAAAATGGGCTGATCTTATAATCATAGAATCTCAATCTGATATTTTGAATGAAATCAGACAGGTTTTCTATTCTTTTTCTCTTTTCATAAAAGAGGGGCAGAATACAGTTGTATTGCCCCAGCAGTGAGTCTTCAAACTCTTTCTGCGTTTGCAAAACACTTGGGACTTTGACAGCATAAGAATGGTGTGTTGTGCTACAAGTAATTTCAGGTTCCCAAGGTATGTTTCAGAAAAAGAAAATTGTTTATTTGAGAGTTTTACAAGCAAACACACTGTGAAAAAGATACGTGTGTACGTATATATATATACAAGGATTATGTACCTTTGAATTGGATGCCTAGGAAAGAACAATGCAGAGTTGATGAAACACTTAATTGAGAACCTCTGTACACATAAACATGTATCTACTCAATTAAATTAGTTCTTCAGAGAAACAGCACCATTAGAACTAGAAACTGAGGCAAAAGAATGCCATGAATATTCATACGAATTTTTAAATTAAATCACTCTAACTCTGTTTTTCCCTCTGAGTGTTTATTTTCTGCTGTTAATTAATGAATGTTTATTCTCTAGTGAATCAGTGAATTTCAAATGTTTTTCACAAAATATTCAGGATAAACAAATTTTTTAATGTTGCGATATCAATATTGGCAGAGGAAAGCTGATGATGCTCCTCAAATACAGAGTAGGACTGTTCTCAGCCATGCTGCTTTACCTAAGCAGAGGATCTGGAGGCATGCCTACTTTAAAAAACTTCAATGTCAGATGTACAAGTAAGCGAATGGTGGTAAAATCCTCTACCCATAAATCACGATTTTCTTGCATACAATTTCCTCATAGAACAAGCCGCAAATTACTATATTTGTATTTATTCTCACAGTTTCAATGTCTAACATAATATGTATTTTCACTGAGAACAGAGAATTTCCATTTTTTATTCCCAACTCTCTGAGACAGTGATGCATTTATTTCCTACAAAGGGTCAAGTAGCATTGCTGCATCGAATGGACAGGGAAAATCTCTCTTGTGCTTACGTAAATTCCAGAGATTTCCCCAGAGATCCCCCTGCCACCAAAAAAAAGAAAAAAAGTTCCTGACTCAGTCATGACCACTTTATTATTAAAGGTGGTCCTGAGACGTACTACATTTCATAGAATCATAGAATCAGTAAGGTTTGAAAAGACATCAAAGACCACAGAGTCCTGCCCTTAACCTAAGGCTGTCAGGTGCACCTCTAACCCGTGACCCTAAATGCCTGGGGAATGTTTAGCCTGGTGGCACTGTTGGGATGCAGCCCCTCTGTGCTTCTGGGCTCCAGCTGGTGAGGAGTTGCAGTGCAAGGGGCATGGGAGAGGCTGAGGGTAGGGTCTCTGCTTAGCCCATAGAAGAGGAGCAAGGGGGCTCTCCTGCTCTGCCTGTCAGCACGGGCCTTTCCTGCTCTCGTCTTTCCCTCAAAAAGCAATAGGCACAAGTGAGCATGGTTGGAAAATCATCGTGTTTTATTAACATGTTCACAACAAAGCCCCCCACGCTGCTCCCTTGGGACCGTGATGTCCCACCCCAGATTTGTAAATGCTCATGGTTGAAAGGAACGACAAAGTCAGAGGGTTTTTAAAAAATTCACAAAGTTTTTTTAGTAAATTACTGTTACAATTTGATATTAAAGTCCTCTGCTCAAACGAAGGTGCAAATGAGACCAAATGCTGGTTCAAGAATAACAATTCTACTTTGTATACCAATTTTATTAAGTGTACGGGGAAAAAAGAGCGAGGCGGGGAGAAGGGAGAGATACAGAGATAGAGGAGATAGTACAAGCAGAAGATAGTTACCACTGAGTGCTTGTTGAAAGTGTAAGTTGCAAATGTTATTAACCCTTTCCTTACACCACCTTGTAACTTAAACTTTGATTGGTGGTCATTGTCTTTGATCGTTGTCTTCATCCATGGTGGTGATGTGAACATACCAAACAGAGGGACAAAAGAAGAGTGAAAGAGAAGAGACTGCAACAAATCATATAACAAACAATTGACATTCCAATAATTAAGAAAATAAATCCAGTTAACAACATCACTCCAAATTGCAGTAACCATGAGCCCCACCCTATGAGTCTTAATGGTCAGGGTGAAAACATCAACCACAAGATGGGGTTCCAAGCATCAAACCAGTCATGTGGTTTCATGGATTCAAACAGTTCTGCAGTTTAGTCAATTATTTTTTTCATTTTAGCTCATGCTTTCTAACGGAAGTAGAGGCATTATGAAAGGTAATACAACATTCTATATGGGTTGAATTTACCATTTACCACATACATCTTGTTCTTCTAGTAATTAAAGATTAATTTAACTAAAGCTCATTGATTTTGTAAAGCCTTCTTTGACACTTGTTGGACGTGCAATTTAAGTTCTCCAGAGGCATACTTTGTCCATTTGCTTGATGTATGCACTTGCCATGTGATGTTTTCTATTGCTGATTGATGTGATCTGGTAACTATACAGAATGTAAAAATCATAAATGTCAAAGCCAATCCAAATGGTACAAGATAGTTCCTCATCTTGCAAATCCAGGTGTCATTATAGTCTATCAAATATACTTAGGGAGACGATGGGAGCAAAATAGTCTTTAACAGGTAGTGGATGCAAGGGATTCCACAAGTACTGCCTCTTGAATATGGATCCAGTGCAGCCTGATTTCCAGGAACTGGCCCAATTTTAAGCCATGGTGTGGAAAAGTCCCAAGACAGGCCTGTGGGGTATGTGCTTGGGGGTGGTAACATCCCTCAGTGCTCTGTTAAAGGATACCACTTTGGGATAGAAGTGCAGAGATGACAGGCTGTTGGCAGAGCTCCTCAGGTGACCTTGCTCCTTTTTAATTTGTGGCACGGTTACTTGCTACAGTGAGATTAACATCTCAGTGGGGACACAAACAGCACCTCCCTTCCCAAGAATTTCTTCTCTGACCGGGGCACTGAATTTTATCCTCTCAAATCTTTAACCCTACACCTTCAAGGCACTCAATAATGTATTTTTTTCATGTTTCCCACTTTATCTGTGTCTGAACCCTCAATCAATACATCATCAATATATTATTAGGTCCTTACCCCCTCATCTACTGGAATTGTAGATAATTCTTGGGCTAGGGTAAAATGCAATGTTAGGCACTGCTGCTGTTAAAGGTGCAGTATTAGTATTTAATTTTCCATAATCCATGGTCAATCACCATTTTCTGTTTGGCTTTTTTACTGGCCGAAGAGAAGAGTTAAAAGGAGAGTGAGTAGAAACTATTATCTCCTTTTTCCACAAGTCTAATATCACACGGGAAATTCCTCCTGGACTTGATGGAAGTATTTTTATAGAGAGGTTTTCCTGCCCTGAAGGCAGGTTTCTCACTTGCTGTGCAAATTTGTCATCATCCGCAGCCCATTCTTTCAGACGTTTCTGGAAATGGGTTGGAGGCCTTTGGTGGTTTTCAGTGGTCTTGATATTCCCCTACAGTCCAAGGCCACCTCTTGGCCTTGTTCCTGTGCTTAGGTGGTACTACACTGTGCTTATCTCTGGGAACTACAACAAAGATGTTTGTCCTGGAAAAGAGCTGCTCTGCTTGGGCCAGCACAGCCTACTGCGTGGCTGCCTTCTCCAGCTGCATTCTGCTGCCAGTCCTGCTTGTTGCCTGCTGAGGACATGGGCTTCCATCTGGCTTGATGTGGAGGAGGTGGGCAGTGACCAGCAGGGCCTGTGAATTGCAGCTTCCTGGGTCCCTGTGTCTGCTGCTGTGGATGTTGCTGTTGACCTCGTATCCACCATTCCAGCCTCCCGGAGGGCTCATAAATCAGGGTCAAAGTTGAGCCCGTTTCCCTCGCGGTTAGAGGGTGGCTACTGAGGTGGGGTACTCTGTTGTTAAAGCCTCATGACCATGACCGATGTCTGAGGGGAAAGGGGGGCTTCTCTTTTTTAGCACTCCAGCTTTGGTCTTCATCGTGTTCCACTTGAGACAGCTCTTGGGGGTTGTAGAGTTTCAAGCCTTCCCCCTCCTCTGATGAGGCCTCCTTCTTGGTCTCTGACACTTCCAGGCCTGTCCCTGCTGCTGCCCCTGCCCATTGCCTGTGGAGGGCGTGGGCTTCCAGAGGGCTTGGTGAGGAGCTGGGGCGGGGGCAGCAGGGGCTGTGTGCAGCAGCTTCCTGGCTCTCTGCCTCTGCTGCTGTCACCTGCTTGATGAAGTCAGAAGAAGCTGCTGCCTCTGTCATCTCTCGAGCTTTTGCAGGGAGAGGCACACAGCGCTCATCCGTCTGCACTGCTGCCTACGGCCCATCTATGGGCAGGAGGAGATAGATGAAGAGGAGGAGGAGGTGGTGGTGGCGGTCCCATCCCCCCAGTCCTTCACCCTGTGCCTCTTTGGCAAACTCTGACACTGAGGCATCCAGGGGAGATGCTGCCTCCTGAGGGAAGAACTCTTCTGGGATTTGGCACTCCAGGTCTTAGTGCTCTTTAAATAACCTCCTGCTCAGGGCATGGCCATGCATAACAGTGGCCTCTAGGCAGCATGAGACCCCTGCATCACAAAGGGCCCAGGAATGTGCTGCTGTGCCAATGGCACCCCAGCTTTATAACAGCGGGGTGGGGATCCGCAGAGTGGGCTGGGACTAGGTGGACCCAGCTGAAAGCAGCCATGCCTGGCATGAGGTAGACCCTGCATTCTCCTCACAGAGGCTCCAGCTGATCCAAACCATCCCCTCCAACATAGCCCCAGTCCCTGTGGCCCTGCTTAGCTCAGCCCTGTCTGCCTTCAGCTGCTTGGGTTGCCACTACCCTGGGCAGCCAGTGGCTGGGGAGTGATGTCCAGAAGTCAGAAGGGTAAACTCGTTGATAGAATTGTCTTGTTAAGGTTTAGGGCTTGCCACCCAGTAACCCTTTCTGTGCAGAACGGTAAATTAATCAAAGAACTCGTGTGTGAATCAGCCTCTTGCACACTGCATGAAAGACAACATCCAGTTGTTTTGGGACAGCAGGGGGGACATGGGGACAGTACCAGTGTTGTGCTGGGGACCTGCAGGAGGGAGTGCCTGGAACCAGCTTCAAATTTTTTTAAAAGAGTGGGAGACTTGGATGCAAAATTTTATTTTGGCCCATGACAGATAAAAGTATAGAGCTGGAAAAGAAATCAAATTGAAACTTCTTAGAGCTTTGATCATAGTTTTAGTTCAGACTCAGGTCTAGCAGGTAAATTCTCTTAATTAGAAATATTATAATCAGCGGTGGCTGTACGTTTGCTATTCATTCCCTTTTAAAACTTTTTTCTCTTCCAAAATCAAACAAGTTTGAGGTATTGTTTTGCTGTTAAAGGCAAAGATTGGCTATCCTCCAAGTGTCAGTCTTCATACAGCAATTTATCAGCAGGCTGCCAGCTTTAGCATGGCAGCAGAAGATTACAAAAGAACACAAGAGAATCAGAGAGTAAAGCAAATGTAAAACTTGTGGAAGTTTCAGTTCCCATCCCTACCTAGTTTGTAAATGAAGCAAAATATCACATCAATTTATGTTTCAGCAACACAAATATAAATGTATTTTAAAATGGAAAATATTGAAAAGGCACATAGTAGCAAAGTATTTGCATGCTTGCATTTGCAAATTGTAAATATGATCATATGATATAAAGAAATATTCTCAAGAAAGAAAAGCAAGTAGGCAGTTGATAGAAAAATGGAATTTACTTCCATTCTTTTTTAGTCATGTCTAAATGTGTTTCTATTGCTGCACAGGAATATCTTGATGCTCTAAACTAGCCTTAATGCAGACATAGGGATATTAAAAAAAATGCATTCATAATAAACAATTTTAAAAAAATATTTGGCTTAATTTCTCTAAAATGGTGGATGAGCTTGATCTTGATCTGGTAGAGAGCCTTGTGTGCTGCACGGTTTTCAATGTATCGAGGAGAATTTTGTGTAGCACCCCCCTCAGTGTGGGAGAACAGCATGGCTGTTGGTTCAGAGGGAGAAGGGCTGTATTTGCCACTAAAGAGCTGGAGATGGTGTATTGTGACAATAAAGTGCTAAAACCCAGTAGGTCAATAGAAAGTCAAAGACTGACCTGAACCATGGAGAAGTAGAATGTTAACACAGACATCTTTTTCCCTTCAGTATGATTATTCATCTCTCTCTCTGAATCATGGTTCTTCTCTACAGAGACATCCATAACACTCCGGCTAAATACTATCCCCTATGCTGAATTTTCCATGTTTACAGGTAGGAAAGACAATACTACCTGAATTTGCTGTTGTCATCTATTATTTTATTTTTCTGCAGAAAAATGTGCAGCACCGAAGATGAGAAATAGTAATTAATTCCACAAATTTGGAGAGATTTCTCACTACCAGCCCTGAGGCATTTGAGACCTTTTATTTTTTAATTGTCATAAACTGACAGATATAGAAGATGGATCACAATGCAATACATTCACATACCTAATTGGAAGATGAAGTAAGAAATGAAATTATCTGTATCAAATATGAAAGGGAAGGTAGCAAGGCAGAACAACATAACATAGGTTTTGTGTCTGCATGTGTAAATTTGAAAAGAACTGAAATGAGAGGCAGTAATGACCAAAAAATGGCTTCTGACCAACAGTCCAGTATATCTATAATTGCAATTAGATGTTTTAATTTAACTAAAAGTTAAGCAGCACTATTGCTAATCCAGAAGTTCACCATTAATGAAAAACCCAATTCAAATGCATCACTCTCGTAAATGCCTTGGGAGATCTACGAAATCTAGAAAGAAAAAAAGAAGTGGGCAATCCTTTTTATAAAATCCACTAATTCTTACTGTGTCATATTCTTCACACACAGGAAGCAAATCTGAAATTTATAAAAGAATCAAAGGTTGAAACTCTCACCTCTCTTCTTACAGAGCAAAGTTAGTGGTAGAACCTCTTCCAGATTAGTTATTCCACATGTTACCAGTGCACAGTATTAGAAAATGTAGGACAGACTGGTAAATTATGTGATGCTTAAGAAAGTGGAGTTTAAATGATCTGACCTTCAGCTTTTGGAATTGATCTTTGTCTGTTTCGAGTTCAAAGAATTTTGTGACATAATTCAAACAAAGGCATGTAGATCTGAAGTGAATACCAATTAATTAAAGCAAGTTTGTAAGAATCAAGCACTTTATAAATTTTAGTTTCATCTTTTACATTGAAGATTTTTGTTAAATAGAATAATCTGAAAATTACTCAGAAATCACAGGAAATTTCAAAATTACTGGAATTTTGAAAGCAAAAGATTCTGCATGACTAAATCAAGAACTACTTGCAAACGTGGACTGATTTAAAAATCAATTTTGTTATTTATTTTCAACTTTATTATTCCTTAAAAAAACCTGTAAAAATTTTTGGACACTGCTATAACAATTTAGGAAATTAAGGCAGATGATATGTGTGTACACTATCTGAAATGGTTCTGTTCCATCTTGGAAAACAAAATTTGGAACATTGGCAGGTATTCAGAACATAGTCACACCTTTTTTCTTTTATTCTTTATCAAACCCCATTTAGGTATTCTCTATGCACTCTTCTGTTCTGTGCCACATTTTACTACATCTTGATGTGTGAATTGAAGCACTGAAATGTGTTTTTAAAAAATCCTCCATCTGGAAAAAAGAGATAATGTGTGAGACACCAAGCAGATTGAGTTCTTTGGATGGGTTTCTGTTTTAGAGCAAATAATTGCATTAGGAGTTAAAAAAATGAATATGTGATGAAGACAGCTGCAATATTCTTCAAAAGCGGACAGCTTCTCTAAGGCTTTGGCAAATGCTGTCCTACATCAAGATAATTAAGGCAAAGCACATTTTTCTTCCTATTTGGAAGCAGGGTAACAAAATTCTAACTTCATGCTTTCTATTTACCTGTTCTTATCTAATTTGCAGGAACTCCCAGATTCTCTGAAAGAACAGACCTATCTGAAAGAATGGCATGTGTACAATACAATGATACAAACCATTCCAGCCTACATTGCACTATTTCAAGATCTGAGAGTACTAGAATTGTCAAAAAATCAAATCAACCATCTTCCAGCAGAGATTGGTAAGTTGGCCCAAGATATTCAGATATTTATGCTCAAGCCATTTAACTCTATTGCAGGGAAATGAGCATCCATGGATATTCTTGTTAATTTACTGATAATTGTCTTCCTTGTTTACAGTGAACAGTCCCCTCTACGTTTTTATATCTCTCTGTATTTAATTATACTTGCCAGATTGTATTGAAAACCATGTATGTACTATGGATCAAACATGGGAAAAAGTCAGCACATTTTTGTTATCTGATTATAAGGCAGTTATTGCTTGTATTCAAGTAGATGGAGAGTAGTTTCTGGGAACAGGTGGTGTTTTATATTCCTTACAGGTTGAGAAAATTAGAAATTTTACAGAATTTTAAGCCTCAAACAAGATGAATTGCAGCATAAGATTGTGGGGAAAAAGGAAGCAAAAATAGAATCCCGCAAAAATTATAAATTTTAATTTTTTAAAGAGTTCAGTGGTGATCTTAATTTAATAAAGAGGTATATTATAGAATAATTGAGTCATAGAATAATTTGGATTGGAAGAGACCTTAAAAATCATCTAGTTCCAACCCCACTGCCATGGGCAGGGACACCTTTGATTAGACCAGGTTTGTCAGAGCCCCTTCCAACCTGGCCTTGAATGTTCCCAGGGATGGTGTTTCTACCACTTTTCTGGGCAGCCTGTGCCAGTGCATCAAAACCCTCACAGTGAAGAATTTCTTCATGATATCTAATCTAAATCTACCCAACCTCATGTTACAAGTTTTGGAGAAACAAATTCTTAATGCTTTCATGCTTTGGTCCTTGCCATTTTAAGCTACATAACAATAATTTTAATGCTTGCCTCTCCTGTGATTTTGGATGTTACAATGTAAAAGGTTGTTTGACAGACTGTATTGGTATTGAGAGGGATTTACCGCTCTTATGAGGAAAAATACAGCTGTAACAGGTGGCATCTTTGAGAGCTGAAGAAACAGGGCCCACTATGGGTTCACCAGTGTTGAGCCCATGCACTCAGCTGTACTAATACTTCAGCCTTTGATTTTAAATGCAGTAGTTCTAAGCTTTCCCCAAAACCTCCATTCCTTATGTACACTAAGAGGAAACAGCTTAAAGACTAAAACCTCCACCTCGCTTGATATCATAGGTTATACTAAGAAAAACAGGAAGAGGGAGAGTGTCCTGAAACACAGAAATCTGTGCTAGAACTTTCTACTCTTTTAGTATTCTATTAGTCAAGGAACACTCATTTGAGTGTTTTGATTTATTTACTAGCATTATATTTTACAAAGAAAATTTTACATCGACATCGAGATATATTTTATAGTTTCAGGCTGGCATCTAAACACACTAACAGATCATAAACAAGACACGAGCAGGAGATAATGGACATAAAATGAACACTGTTTTATCAGCACTTGACTGCAGAACTCAGATGGGTCAGTGAGTTTAATGGACAAACACCTTTTGAGGTGTATTTTGGAAGAAAGGAGAAATAGCATGGAAGAAAGGGGAAAGGCTACTAGTTTCCTGCCAGAGGCTACCCTAAGCCATTAAACAGAGGGTTTTGAGGGATTGCTGCTTAACAGTTGAGGCGAGTAGAGGCAGAAAATGTTTCTTCTTTATTCTCATAGTATTCTGCATTGCTAATGAAAATGATTCCTAAGGAAAAAAATATTGTTAATGCTATTAAAATCTGTTTCCACAAAAAAGGCACAAACACATATCTCAGAACCACAGAATTGTTAAGATTGGAAACAGCTTCTAAGATCATTGACTCCAGCCATAAACCTATCTCCACTGTGTTCATCTCTAAACCATGTCCCTAAGTGACACACACACATTTTTTTAGCACTTTTGGGGATGGTAACTCTACCTATTGTTTGAGTGGCCCATTCCAATGCCTGGCCAACCTTCCAGTGAAGAATTTTTTCTCTAGAATCCAATCTAGACCTCCCCTTGTGCAACTTGAGGTCATTTCCTCTCATCCTGTCGCTTCTCCTGCTTCTCATGTGGGAGAAGAGACTGACTCTCGCCTTCCTACACCCTCCTTTCAGGCAATTGTAGAGTGATAAGGTCACCCCTCACCTTTGTTTTCTCCAGGATCAACAACCCCAGCTCCCCCAGCTGCTCCTCATAAGACTTATGCTCTTCTTGACCCTTCTCCAGCTCTGTTGCTCTTCTCTGGACACTCTACAGCACCTCAGTGTCTGAGGCTGTCATGGTTTAGAAATGGTATTCCCCAATTTAATGTTCCCACTGAAAGACTCCAAACCATGAGGCACTCACTCCCCTCTCCCTCTCCCCCTCCCTTTTGGGTGGTGTGGAGATGAATATTTGAGGCACAAAAAAAAGAGATCAGGGGTTGAGATAAGAACAATTTACTGGAAACAGCTAGAACTTTAGTTACAGAGCAAAGGAGTGATACCCAGCCATACTTACTTGACCAAAAGGGACCCCTTCTCTCAGCCCTGAAAAATGATGTAACATGGTATAGAATAACCTCTGGGTATTAGCAATGCCCCCTCCTGGCTTCTGCAAAATTTAGCAGTGTCCTGGATGAAACCAGGCCAGGGGCCCAGAGCTGAACACAGGATCTGAGGTGTGTCCTCACCAATGCTGAGTACAGCAGGACAATCACTGCCCTAGTCCTGCTGGCCACACTATTTCTGAAACAGGCCAGGATGTCTTTGGCCTTCTTGGCCACCTGGGCACACTGCTGGATCATGTCCGACTGGCTGTCAAGCAGTACCCTCAGGTCCTTTTCTGCCAGGCATCTTTCCCACTCCTTTTCACCAAGCCTGTAGTGCTGTATGGGGCTGTTGTGGCCCAAGGACAGGACCCAGCTTTTTGTGTTATTGAACCTCATACAATTGCCCTCGGCCCATTGATCCAGCTGGTCCAGATGACTCTGAACATCTTTCCTACCCTCTAGTAGATCAATACTCCCACCCACCTTAGTGTTGTTTAAAAAGTGACTAAGGGGACCCTCGACCTCCATATCCAGATCAACAATAAAGACTCTGAAAAGGGCTGGCCCCAACACTTAGCCCTACAGAACACCACTGGTGGCCAGGAGACAAGTAAATTGTTCTAGTAGAGGGTAATGTAGAGCCTGTATCAGATCTTTTTTGGGAAACAAGGAAAAAAGTCTCAGTGTTTCTTGTAGCAATCACTGTTCATTCAATTGTGTTAAAATTATGTGACTTCTGCTCATCAGTAGCTTTTATGTTATTCCCATTTATCCACTTTCCCTCCAATATGTTTGTCGTGCTAGCTTATACCCATTATTTCTTTCTTTCAATGTTTTTTTAGCTGTTTTCTTATGTAAATGTTTGCCTGGAAGGGCCAGAGAATGTTAGAAAATGGTTTGCTGTAGGGCTTCCCTCGGACACAGTGGTATAGCACTCACCATCCTCCTCTTACCTGTGAGCGTTTGTTCAGAAATTTTATTTTTCAAGATTCATTAAATCTAAGCATTCCTCTGTGGGAACATAGATTTGGACATTAGACACTGCATAACCAAATTAACAAATTTGCTAAGCCATACATGCTATTTATACAATAATTCTACATCACAGTAGTAATTCTAGCCTATCCAGAAAATGATGCATAATCACTGATGTTGTTTAAAAATAAATAATGCAAAAACGCACTCCAAGACTGTGTAACTGAACTGTTCAGCACTTTTTGGCCAAAACTTCCTAATGTTTTTCAGTCTTACTGGATTTTGTGTGTTGATAGGCCACGGATTAGTAAGGCAGTGGAACTGCCCTTTTTGTTATGGCACAAATTACAGAGGAGTTTTTCCTCAATTTGTGTAATTCTCTCTTTGTTTATGTGTAAGGGGACGTGCTTGCAAATAGCTGTGCTTTTATTTCATATACTGTATATGCATACAGAGACGGATGTTAATGTATATTGGAAATGTTAATTATTTTCATGAGACAATATTATGAAAGGTTTTGGATATTTTGAAATTTTTGAATACTGCTTCTAAATGGAGCCTTTCATACTTTAGTCAACTTATCTACTAAATTTTCACAAGGAAAATAATTGATGTGGGTTTGATTTGGGAGCTCTATGTAAGCAAAGAGCGAGGACTGGGTGTTAAATCAGAAGGTAAGGTGTCTGGAAAAGTTAAGTGCTAAGGTATTCATCATTCTGTCTTCTGTTTACAAAACAGCAATAACTAGGTAAATATCACAGCTAAAATGTGCTTGAGAGTAATGACAGATAGTTGATGTTGGCAATGACATGCATCTTGTTGAGTCTTTAATCTTCAGGCAGAATTGAAGTCGAGTTTAGCTCAACAAATCATCTGGGAGAGGATAACCTGGTGAGACATATTAGGACAACTTTTGATTCTCACAAGAGGTAAAGGTATGAGAGAACACAAGGGATGATAAGAATATTTAAATGAAAAAAATTATTGCTGCAGTAGAAGTTTCTGGATTTCTGAAATATTTTAGTTCATATTCCTGTTTTACCAAATTTAGAAGATAGTGCTCCACTCTGAATCAGAGAGAAGAAAGAGCTGCATCCATTATCAGATACTTCAAATCACATATTGATGGTCATATATGTACATGAACAAGAACTTTGTAACAGAAGACAGTTGAGAATACTTTTGATTTGATACTTTTTGTGTAATAGCAAATATTTTAATGGGAGTCATGTAAAGGAAAGAAAAAAAAAAACCCTGCAGAATGGAGTTGTTTGTCTTAAAGTGATTCATCTAGGAGTAACAGAAAAAAATCATGAATGGGGTGTAGCCAG
This sequence comes from Oreocharis arfaki, assembly GCA_013398015.1. NCBI lineage: Eukaryota > Metazoa > Chordata > Aves > Passeriformes > Paramythiidae > Oreocharis > Oreocharis arfaki. The sequence continues at coordinate 101,527 of VZRR01013412.1, read as the reverse complement.
GGGATTTTCTTTGTCTTCTGAGTGAGATTAAAGCTCTGCCTCTGACTATGTGACTGCAGTGCAGTTGCTGTATATAAATTAGTGCTAGTACATTAGTAATTGCTATAATTGAAAATCTCCAACAATATATTCTCATATACACACAGGAAGTAGTGAACTGAAGTTTCGTATGATCCCAAAGCCTTTGTGCTGGGGTGGGATTGTAAGGCGGTGTCAGGATTTTTTTGCCCTACAAATTATTCATTAAACATCTCAAAGAGTTGTTAATAAAAGATTTGTACTGTGTTCTCTCACATTTTTGATTTTCCAAATATTTAGGATTAAAAATAACTGCTTTTGAGGCATACTTTAATAAGAAATCACAAGGAATTTTTGTCTCTCTTCTACTGCACGGTATAAATTTTCATTCGTGCATATTATTAATCCAATTTTCTAGAACTCAGAGGGGAAAACTGTTAGTAATAGAGTTTTAAGTGGCTTCTAGATATCTAAAATCGCTTTTTCTATTAATAAGATTCCCAATGTGTTTTGTGAGTTTCCAAGAAGAAAATACATATTCTTATCTTAAGTGCCTATTCTAAGGAATTGCAAACTGATCTATTACCTTTGTCATTTATTCAGTATTCAGGGTTATTTGTCCAACAGCTCAGGCTTGTATGAAGCTGAGGACAATTTTGTTTATACCCCCGCTTTGAAGAGGCAGTATTAAACACTGATGTTTCAAGTTGACTGTTTTTATGAGGACATTTTTGACTCAGTTTTCTATGGCACTCTCTCTTCTTACTCTTCCTGAGTGGACTTTGCTGAGAGCAGGGACTGGGAGAGTTAAGTCGCTGGCACTGTAAGCAAACATCAGGTTCATGACCACCTGAGGAACCTAAGTATAGTAGTGTCTATGGGAACTGATGAGATGCATCCCAGAGGCTTGAGGGAACTGCCTGACATAGCCACCAGGCCACTCTGACATTTGAAAAGTCATGGTGGTCAGGTAAAGTCCCAGGTGACTGAAAGATGGGAAACACTGTGCCCATTTTAGAAGAAAGGAGGAACTTGGGATCTGCTGACCTGTCAGCCTCACCTCTGTTCCTGGGAAAATCATGGAAGAGATCCTCCTGAAAGCTATGCTAAGGAACATAGAGGCCAGAGGAGTGGTGTGAGAAAACCAGCATGGCTTCACTGAGGAAAATCCTTCCTGATCAACTTATTGGTCTTCTACAATGGAGTGATTTTATCCAAGGATGAGAGAAGGGCTAACCTGTCATCTGTCTGGATTTTGTAAAAGGCCTTTGACATGGTCCCCCAGGACATCCTTCTCTCTAAAGTGCAGAGACATGGATGTGATATGCAGGCTGTTCAGTGGATGAGGACTTGGCTGGATGGTCTCATCCGGAGTGTACTGGTCAAGGACTCAGTGTCTGGATGGATGTTTGTGAGAAGTGGTATGCCTCAGGGGTCTGTACTGGAAACAGTGCTATTCAGTGTCTTCATCAATGATGTAGGCAGTGGGTTCGAGTGCACCCTCAGCAAATTTGTAGACAATACCCAGCTGAGTGGTATGGTTGAACTGTTTGAAGGACAGGTTAACCTGTCTGTCATACAGAGGGGCCTGGACAAGCTCGGGAGCTGGGCTCATGTGAATCTCATGAGGTTTAGCAAGATCAAGTACAAGGTGCTGTGCTTGGGTTGAAGCACACTGGTATCAGCACATGCTGAGAGATGAACAGATGAGAGCAGCCCTGCTGAGAAGGATTTGGTGGGTGAGAGGCTTAGCATGATCCAGCAATGTGCACTTGCAGCCCAGAAAGCCAAAATTATCCTAGGCTGCACCCAAAGCAGTGTGGCCAGCAGGGCCAGGGAGGGGAGTCTATCCCTCTGCTCTGCGCTGCTCTGCTCTGCTCTGCTCTGGTGAGACCCCACCTGAAACACTGCATCCCGCTCTGGCGTCCCAGCACAGGAAGGACCTGTTGGCGTGATATACACTAGGAGAGATACACAAGAGGAGATACACAAGGATGATTAGAGGGATGGAGGACCTCTCCTATGATGACAGGCTGAGAGAAATGGGATTGTTCAGCCTGTGGGAAAGAAGGGTCTGGGGTGACCTTACTGTGGCCTTTCAGTGCCTATAAGAAAGCTTGGCAGGAATTGTTTACAAGGGCATGTAGTAACAGGACAAAAGGTGATGGCCATAAACTTGAGGAGGGTAGGTTTAGTTTAGATATTAGGTAGATATTCTTTACTGTGAGGGTGGTGAGGCAATCAAACAGGTTGCCCAGATAAGTTGTGGATGACCCATCCCTGGAAGTGTTCAAGACCATATTGGGTGGGGCTTTGAGAACTTTGGTCTAGTGAAAGGTGACCTTGCTCACGACAGTGGGGTTGGAACTAGATGATCTTTAAGGTTCCTTCCACTCCAAACCACTCCACAGTTCAATGATTCTATGATTGCAGGTTAATGTAAAATGTTGCCTGGTGTTTTACTCCAGTTTGCACAAGTGAATCTACATTTGCATTGAATGGGATCCTTAGATAATAAAGGCATTCTGTAACCTCATCTGTATTTTGTCTCTGACATCTTGTTTGGACCACTAATGTAGTCTTGTGTAAAAGGTGAATTTGTACTACAATTTGTTTATAAGAAATTAGAGACTGTAATTACCAGTTCAGGTTTTTCCAAATGAGTTAAAAATTTAAACTGTGAATAAAAGCAACAACTATGACATTGCATCTGCCATCTAAAAAAAGAAAAAAAAAATCTTATTTGTGAAACCTTCAGGGAGGCCATGGATTTCATTATGGTTTTTACTGCATCTCCATGGAAAACACAGAGATGATAGCTGTTCAATCCCAGAATTTGCAAATTTTATGAAAACAAAAATTCAGTGACACTAAGCATAGTTAAGAGAACTATTGTAGCAGCAATGATTTTACTATTACTACTTTTAATTCAGAAGTTGTGCTTGAATGTTGTTTGAATATATATGCAATATTTGAATATATATGTAACATGCATGGGAGTCAAACCCTTCTCTACATTTGTGCAGTCATGGAAGGGATGTCACCTCCTCTCTCCCCTCCTAAAGCTGCCTCAATGGCTGTATTACATGCTCATTAAGCCTGATGTTGACTGGGCAGCATACCAAAGACAGTGGAGAACTTCTGCACTGAGAAGACGTCAATAAACCCCTAGACGCAGATCTCAGAGTTGTGAAAGTCGTACATACTGCCTTACCACCCTTCTTATTCCCTCTCTTACAACTGACAATGCCTATGGTATTTGAAGACTATTTTGGGATTTATTGCTCCACAATTTTGTGCTCCTTAAGCCAAAACACAGGATTTAAGAATATTTTGTTTTCACGAATATTTTTTATGGACACACATTTGTGCTCTCTCTCTGACAAAGTTAGCAGATCTCAGTCTGTAATCTGGATAACTATTCTGGCAGCTCATACAGCCTAACTCTACCCTTATGAAGACTGTTTGTTGTAAAAATTTTTGAACAGTTATTTAGAGAAAGAAGTAATTAGAGATGTGGTGCTGAATGGAAACCAGGTTAAAATAAAAAATGTCTAAAGGAAAAGCAAGTGGTTCCCAGCTCATTTGGATTCTATCTTTCAAGAAGATGATTGAGCTTCAATTAGTAGATCTTGTCTACCTGGTATTCCATGAAGTATTTGATATGGATAACAGGAAAATTAATATTTGACTCTCTCAGTGGACTTTGATGCCACAATTGTAAAAATGAGCAAAAGAATTGTTAAACCAGAGGCAAAAATGTGCTGATTTGTAAAGGGAAGGTATTGGTCATGAGGAAGGTCGTTTGTAGATTTTCTCAAGGATCAGTCTTGACTTTATTAGTTAGCAATTTTCACGGATGGGGTTACTGAAATTTTCTGCTGACACAGTTTGGCTGTGTGTTGTCGCTGCAAAACAGGTTGAAATATGGAAAGCCTGAAGAGCAGATAGGCTTCTGAAAAAATACAGAGATTAAATTCACAGTTGCAGAGCTCAAGGTCATGTGTTCAGTTTTTGTGCAGCATATCCGAGATCATTAAATGCAAAAAACGGAAGAAATGAAATTCCAAATCAAACAGTCACAGGAGGACTATCCAGTAATTTTAGATGAGAACAGATGCAAAATTAGTCTACTAGGACCATTTAAGGAGGGGAATTTTTATTTTGTCAGCAGAGACTAGAAAAAATGGCTTATTCAGGCTAGAAAAATAAATTATGAGATGTCTGTTACCTATGGAAACATCAGAAGTAAACACCAGGGAAGGAAAAGAGCTATTTACAGATAGAATAGACAAAAGAATTAATGGTTATAAAACTTCTACAAATAAATGTAGGCTAGCAATCTGAAGACTATTCCAAATAAAGAAAATTATGAAACTCAATAACTATGTTCTTCCATAACAGCAGCAGATGTAAAAAATAAACTGCTCTTAAAATGGAATGTAATAAATAAAAGAACAGGATTATGTGAAGTAGTCATATAAGGATTTTATCCAGGAGATTCTGGTCAGTCCTATATATGTCTTATGGTCCTAGAGGGGGAGTTAATGCTTGACTACTGCTCGCTTGTCAGGTAGAATAACTTAATCCACTGAAGAGCCCAGAGGTGAAAAATAGCCCCTACAGAATTCCTAGAGATTGCTCCCTGCAGGCAGATATTGACAAGCTTCATCCCACTCATTTATGTTATTCTGAGTTTGTTATGGAAATTAAATTCAATTGCAAGACTCACAGCTTTTCACAGTAATTTTCATAATCTTAGTCACAGCAATTACTGTAAATTGACTGCAGAATCTGTGGTGCTCGTCTGTTGGCTTAGAGAGAGATTATATATCAGAAGAAAAAATGTGATGTGTTTTCTACTTATCTTTTTTCTCATACCTGTAAACCACACTGGGAGCATTGACATACGTGTTAGATGCTGTGGAAGTCGGACAGAGAAGCTGTGCTTGAGTCCCTCATGCTACCCAGAAAGGCTGCTGTATTTTTGTGATTTTTTTTGTGAGTGGTTCTACTCCATGTCTCTTATGCATCAGAGACGACCATCTGAACAGTTAGACAAGAAGTTGACTAACATGTTGGTAACACTAGATGCCTTGCCTACATCAGTTCTCCAGCTACTAACAGGACTGAGAGATAGAAATTTCAGTGACTGAAAAGTTAGCAGCTATATCTGTTGTGGGTTAACACTCACAGGCAGCTAACCCTCATACACCTTTCTCGGTCCCCCACAGTCCGGTCTCCCACAGCAGGATGGGGAGAGAAAGAGAAAGGCAAAAGTGAGAAAACTCATGCATCAGGATAAAGACAGTTTAATAAGTGAAGAAGACGTAAACGAACCAGTGATGTAAAAGCACTCACTCACCACAAATTGATCCACATTCAGTCTCTAAGCAATAGGGACCTTGGAAAACTTCCTCCCATTCTGCCCCTGTCTCCAGCTTTTACTGCTGAGTGTGACATTATATGCTATAGCATATTCCTTTGGTCAATTTAGACCCAGTGTCTCAGCCCTGTCCCCTCTCAGCCTCTTGCGCGCTCCCAGCTGACTCACTGGGGCAGCAGAGTGAAAAACAAAAGATGACTTTTTTGCCATGTTAGCACTGTTCGGTTTTTACTATTTTTAGGTCACAAATCCAAAGCATAGCACTCTATGAATTGCAATGAGGAACACTAACTCCATTCCAGATAGAACCAGTACAATATTCCAGTGCTAAAAGAACAGACAGAACATGCAAGGGCTATTGGATAAATGGTGCCTTTTTCATTCCAATGGGATTTGTTCTCCTATATCAAGAAATTAATTGATTGAGGAAATAAATAGTGATTTTCTGATTCTCTAGTTTTAAGACATTTCTGTTTCAGTGATTATTTTGTTGCAATGAAGTGGTAAATTCATGGTTATGACACTTAACGTGATATTGTATCTTTATCTACATTATGATACTAAACCTGGTGAGGCTTCCTGATGGGTAGCCTAAACTTCTATTATTTTTAGGTGTTTAAAAATATGGAAATAAGGTAGTTCACACATTGACACCATTGAATTAGTTTTATTACTCCAATGACCCTTGTCAGATAGCAGTGTACTGGAAAAACAATGCCAGTTATAGTCTTACAGAAAATTATCCTTCTGATATTTTAACTCAACCAGCAGCTTACAGTAAAGGAAAACAAGGCCGCCATCCTAAAAGGACTGCTGAATTTTGACATACACCTCACTTTCTGTTTCTGGCAGAGCTAAAACAGGAAGCAAGCTGAGTGGAAGAGCCGATGTTTTTCTTTGTTGTAACTGGTAGGGATTAATACAACAGAGTTCTCACAGTATATGCCTTGTCTGTCACACATGAGATGATTTGGATGGTCCAGTCATCATCTGAAGCCATTGTTGTGTCCTAGGGAAGCTAAGGGATTTATTTAAAATGCTGTGTGATTTGGTGGCTCCTAGTGTTGACCGTCAAACTGCATGTCTCTGGCTCTGACAACAGCAATTTTAGAGGAAAAAAATGTAGGACTTTCAACTCTCCATGCTTCTTCTTTGTCTTTTTCTGTGGAAGCATCACATAGCCTCTGGTAAGGATTTCCACAGACTGCAAAAGGTGAGCAACTCTAAGCTGACATTTGCTTTGGAAGAAGTTTAACTAAGTGTTAACATCTTAAGGACAAGCTCACTGTTATGACACTGGCTTGAGGACTCATCATGTCCTCTCCAATGTCAACCAAATCTAATGAAACACCAGATTCTTTTTAAAAGATTGATTATAAATAGAAGACAGATTCTTGTGGTTTAGGAATGGTGCCTCTCAATTCAGTGCCCCCACTGAGACTCTTCAAACCATGCACCATTCCACCTTGCTCCCTGGCTTTCCCTTTCTCCTCTCCCTGCAGCACTCTGGAGAGGAGAATTGGAGGAACAAGAGGCAAAGATTACAGACTGAGAGAAGAACAAAATCACTGGAAAGAGCAATAAGTTAATACAACGTACAGTGACAACAACAATAGTAATGACAGTGGGTACAAGAAAAGAAGTGATTCACACAGAAAAATCCCTGATAACAGAAAATTATTAAATCAGGTGGCTCCCTCTGCCATGGTTACTTGACCGAACCAGAACCCCTTCTTCCTGGAAGAAAGTCTCTTTCTTCCACTCCTGACAATGATGTGAGGTGGTATAGAATAACCTCTTCTGGCCAGACCTGGGACTCTGATATAAGTTTTTGATTTGTCTATGTCTTGTCTTGGTTTAGAAATATCTAGTCTGCTTTGAGAGCCTGTTGACACATGATACTCTTCTCTCCCAATTTCCAACTCCTGAATTGCATTTCTATTTCTTACTTCTGCATTTCCTTCTGAATGCTATAGTCTGTCACTGGGTAGAAGGCAATACCACAGGAATATAACTGAGTGAAGGGGAATATTGCAGACGATAACAAGCTGAGTAAATACAGTTGGAATCCTTACAGGAAGAGATGCCCTCCAAGACCGCCTTGACAAGCTTGAGAAATGGGTTCATGTGAACTTCATGGAAGTCAACAAGGGAAAGTATAAGATCCTGCACATGAGCTGAGACAATTTTCAACATCAGTGCAGATGAATGGGGATGAATAGATTGAGAAGAGCCCCACAGAGAAGGACTTGAGAATACTGGTAGATGGGAATTGGTTATGAGCAGGCAATGTGCCTTTGTAGCCCAGAAAGCCAACAGTATCCTGAGCTGCATCAAAAGAAGTGTGACCAGTAGGTTGAAGGGAAGGTGTCAGTGTGAGACTCCACCTAGAATACTTCATCCAATCCTAGGGCCTCCAGCATGAGAAAGACATGGGCCGGTTGGAATGGCTTCAGTAGAGGGCTATGAAAATTGTCAGAGATCTGGAGCACTTCTTCTGTGAAGAAAAGCTGAGACAGATGAGAGTGTTTAGACTGGAGAAGAGAAGGTTCCGTTGGCACCTTATTGCCACCTTTCAACATATAAAGAGGACTTTTGAGAAAGGTAGGGGGAGACTTTTTACCGGTGCCTGTACTGACAGGACAAGGGACAATGGCTTTAAACTGAGAGAGTCGGACATAAAGTTTTTATGATGAAGGTGATGTGACATTGGAACAGTATGCCTGGAGAAATTGTGCATGACTCATCATGGGAAGAATTCGGTCACGTTGGACAGGGCTTTGGACTAGATGATTTTTGAAGGTTCCTTCCAACTGAAACCATTCAATTCTGTGATCATCCATGTAATGCAACAACAGGGCTTTCCATAAAATGTTCTCATTTTGTTGTGTATTCAATGATTCCTTTATTAACATATCAGCTATTTGATATATTCAAATTCCTTCCCCTTTGATTATATCACGGTATAACTTCCATTTTTTTCAGGATATCACATTTTAATGATGTTTCTAACCCTCCTTTTGCTGAAGATCATGTAATGTTATAATTTGAAGAAATAAAATAGTTTATTACTAAATGTAAGCTAGAATATTACAATGGCCTTAAAATTAAGCCAATAGATTTGATAAATCACAATGAGGAAAATAATGAAACACATGAACACATCCATTATCTTTTATAATCAAAAGTGTGCAATGCAGGATACTAAAGACAGAATTCTTGACGTAGTAAGTTTAGTAGGAGTGATTGTTCCCAATGAACAGGCTGTATTGCCAAAATGTCTTTCAGCTGGCAGGCAATTTTTCTACAGTGGCCAAACCAAAAGACAACTTCACTAGTTTCAGCTGAGGTCAAGAGGTATCTCGTCACTAGAAGAAACAAGATATTTGAAAGTCTTTGCTGCCTCCTTTCAAGCTCTTGCCAAAACCATTGCTGATTAAGGGGCATTAGTGCCTTCAAAATGTTAATGATCACTGCAGAAAATATTTATTAATCTTACTCATCATGACAATAAGGAGATTTTTCTTTGCTTGACTGAGTATAGCTTTGATTTTTACTTTCTCCCTCTTTTTAAAAAGTACACTGATTTGAATTATCTTACCCTCACAGGCTGCTTAAAAAACCTCAAAGTGCTCAATGTGAGTTTCAATAATTTGAAGTCAGTTCCTCCAGAGCTGGGTGATTGTGAGAATCTAGAAAAACTGGATTTGTCTGGAAATATGGAAATAACAGAGCTCCCATTTGAAGTAAGATAACAATCTATATTTTTTTCCATCTTTTTTATTTGGCTTAAAAGGTATTTTATCACAATGTTCAAATCGTTTCTTAACAGATTAAATCACATTCCTTGCAGTTTTTAGCAATAATGTTTCAGTAGTAATATCACTGAAAATGCCTTAGAAGCAGTTAAATAGGGCCAAGGTACTTTGTTTTTGTTTTCAAGTGACTTAATTTTACTTGTATATTTTCTGATATATGAAGGAGGACATGATCCTAAGGGGGATTTGGCCATGGTAATGAGCAGAAGGCTGCAAATAGCTATTTTCTGTAAAAATGAAGTGCATCTTGATAGTTAAATTCACATACATATTTTGTATGTTCCCAGTGCCTGTTTTCCTTTAAAAACTGTGTAGAGCGTTCTATAAACAGCACTGCATTTTGCTACGAGCACAAATATCTCTCTGAAAAGGATATTACATGTGAGGAGTGGCATGAATATATAATAGACTGAGAAAAGAACTCCCAGGCATGCACCAACATTATTTTTTTTTTCTGTTGGCTTCATAACTGCTCTCTGCCACAGCTGCTCTGAGACCTGTTGTCAGGGAGAAATAAAATTATTGGCTAGTACCTAACCACAGTTTCAGCTATTATTTGTATTTCTCAGGTTCTTAATATCCTGATTTCTGGGGGGTGAGTAGGGGGATCTTTAGGGAAAAGTGTCAGGGTCTTCTTTACTGATTCCTACTTTTTCTCTAAACATCTGTTACTGGTGATTCACAGGCAGTGTTGGAGAGGATTAAACTTACGTGAGATCTGATTTAGCCCTGCTTATGTTCTCTTCTGAGGAAAGTAATAGTAATTAATTTTCTCAATAAAGAAAAGACTTTTCATAGTAAAGTAGTTTTTCTGAAAAGAATTGCTAAAAAATTGCTTAAAACAGAACAAAACAGAGTCAACCTTCCCATCACAAGTGGACATGGCAAAGAAATGCTAGCAACAGAATAAGCAGTCTCTTCTTCTTCCTCATCTCTTTCTTTGGATAGCAAAACCAGGGACAAACCAGATAGAATTTAACTGATAAAAAGGGACCATAGTGGAATCAGAAAATCATATGTCCTGAATAGGCAAAGGAATAAAATAAAATTGTCTTAGAAAAGTGAGTACATTCGAACCTGTGGATGGCAAACTTACCACCAGCCACTGATATTTTAAAATCACTGAGTATTTTCCCAGCTGCTTACAGAGGTCTTGTAGTGCAAAGGTTCACCCATGTTTCTGCATTATGGGTAGCCTTTGCATGTAAACCTACCTGTTCATGTAAGTCTTTCCAGGGCTGAGCCCTGAGAGACTGGCGTTTCTTTTGGAGAGCTCAAAAATATTGTTTCCTTCTGAAAGTCTCCTATTCAATGAGATTGAAAGCCACAAAACTGAGTGTAGGTTATTTGGTAATGGTTCACTTAGAACCTATGGAAAAAATTGGAGCTGTGCAAATAACTTTATGTAACAGCAAGAACTGCAAGCAACATCATGTTAGCATGGTGAAAAAGGTTGAGAAGAAAAATATTGGCATTATCTATTGTGTTTCTCTAAAGGCTGAAACTCAATTTATATATACAGTGATCTGGGAGGTAGGCTATACAAGCTCTTCTGATTTAGATTATAAACTAAATCAGTTTCCCAGAATCATCATTTCAAGGGCAGCCTTGGAAGCTGAACACACAATTAAAGGAACACTTTTGTCAAATGATTTGAAATGCTGCAAAGTGCTTGGCCTTTGGCATACTCAATATGGCTCATGTTATTCAGAACTATTGCATCAGTATCCTTGCTAACATAATAGGTGTCTGATGTTGAATCTCACACAAATAATTATAGTGATTGACAGGTAACTACTTAATGAACTAAAATATTGAATTAGTCTGAACAATGTAAAGAGGGAAAACACAAAGACAGTGGTGAGCTAGCTTTGTCTAATAGCCAAACACCTACCTGTCTGCTCGCTTCATCCCCCTCCTCAGCAGGATATTGGGAGAAAACAGTTTTAGAAATCTCATGGTTCAGGATAAAAGACAGGGAGATTGTTTCTCATTTACTTTTGTAGGCAAAACAGGCTGTACTTTGGGAAGATTAGTTTAATATTTGTCAATATAAATTTCAGTAGCAAGAAACAAAGACATAAAACCGAAATCTTTCCTTCCCTATCTCTCGAGGTCACCTTTATTTCAGATTCCTCTTCCATCCCTGAGCAGTGCAGGGAGGCAAGGGAAGTTCCAGCCAGTACACAGTGGTTTATAGCTGCTTCTCCTTCCTCCTCATTCCTTTTGTCCTCCCCTTGTGTGGTGTCCCCATGGGCTGAGCTTTTTTCAGGAATATCCATCTGCAGCTGCATGAGTCTTCCATAAGCTGTAGTGTGGAGATCTACCCCACCATGCAGCACCTCCTCCTTCTCCTGCTCTGACTTGATTTTCACTCTGTTCTTTTTCACTCTTTTTATTCTCCCCCTTTCTCTGGTGGATTTTTTTCTCCCTTTCTTAAATCAGTTTTTAGAGTGGTACCACACAGTTCACTGAGGAGCTTTGCTGCGTCCTATGCTCAGTCCATTGGAGCCATCTGGAATTGTTGATATCCATTTGGGGCACCCCTGGTGTCTTCCCATAGAGTGTCTTCCACTGAACTCCCCACGCTGCCAGCACCTTGTCACAGACAAGCAGTACAAGTATTTATGACCACAAGTCAGGTTATATAACTTATTGCCTAATACAGTTGTTGCTAACATCTATAAATCCAGTGAAATGCTCATAAGGGTTGGTCACATCTCTCGTGTGGAGTCAGTACTGGGAACTGGACATTATAAGCAAGCAAATAACTGCAAGCTCTGTTTTGGTAGGAGAATGGCTTCCCTTTACAACCTTAGGAAGAAAGAGAAAACTTGGCAACCAATAGAAGAAGTAACATAGAGTGTTGATAAAAATGTTTCCTGTTTATCCTCTGTTAGGAAGTTAAATTTTTATCTGACTTTGAAATCCTTAAAAGTTTCTTCTGGGAGGATTAAAGAAGTGTGACAACAGCATCAGTATTCTTCAGTGTAAAACTTAGCCAGAAGTAATAAAGGCAAACTGCAGCCCAGTAGAAATGATCAAAGAATAATTTTGCCTTGGGTTTTTTTTTACATAGAGTAATGGCCAGAGAGACACTCCATCCGAAACCATAACATTATTCTTGTCCTAAAGCACCTCATGGAGTAGCTGCATCAGCCAATTAGTAGCATGTATGCCCAAGTGCCTGGACTTTTTCAGTATTTCTATTTGGGTGTGCTTTGGAACTGTTCCTTGAGGGGCATGCCCTGTGCCATATCATCAGGAAGAAAGCACACTGCTCACTTGTCTGTTCATTTCTAGGGTAAAGTTCTTTCTCTGCTTGTAAAGGCCACTTTCAGAACTCTCTAAGTCATGTCACTACATCTTAAAATGAGGTAATCCGATGCTACATGAAAAAGATTGAGGATGTGTGCTCTCATCTTTTGCTTTCTCAAGGATTTCATACCATTCCATATTATGTTCAAGGAAGAGCAATCTGTTTCAATGTACAGTTTTCAATTTATTTTTATTTATTCTACTGTTGGATGTCCAACATTTTTAGATATTAAAACGTTATAGTTAACATCAATATTTGGTTAGTATCAATTGAAAGTAGAACTTTGGCAGAGAAAGTTTATGGATCAGCAGCTGAGTTCAAATCTGTATTAGCCACATTTGCAAATTAAAATTTTCTTCCTCTGGACATAAATGAAAATATAAATTGAAATAAAATATAGATGTAAATATAAGAAAAGGCAACCTACATAACTTTACATTTATGGAGTCAGTTTGTAACAGACACTTCTAGACTTCAGTAGCCAAGTTTAGCAGAAGAAAGTACACTGTGAGGCTTAGAGCACAATCCTTCCTGATACGGCACAAAATTCCTAAGACTTTTAGGTGGAGAGGACTTTGTTCTTCCAGCTAAGATTCTCAGGAGAGGCATGCCCTGCACCTTATCCGGTCCCTCTGGATACTGTGATTTTACTGGATACTTTACATTAGTAATTACAGAGAGAAGGAGATGGATGGATTTATATTCAAATTTCTTGTATACTTTGCATGTGAATTTAAGAACTAGTATGATGCTGGTATTTGTATTTCAACTGTTGGATAGAGTTCCTCTTGCTGTCACCATCATACAGGTTATGCAATACATTTGTTCTTCCAGGAATAAAAACAGTATTATAAATAATATATTTTCTGATAAAAGTTTGTAGAAAAGCTGCTCTGGCCTTATTTTCAGGTGTGCTTTCTTCAGAAAGTATTACTTGCTACAATTATTTACTGAATCACATTATTAGAGTTTCCTGTGCATGATATTTCCAAGAAACAGCTTTGTTGTGGCTTTCATTTTTTTCTGCCAATAATATTGCTGCAGGCAACGGTATTTATGTGACCCAAAGGAACTTCTGTGAGAAGAGAGGGAAGATGAAGTTCTGATTTCCTCCATCCATGCCATCTGGTATAGCACATGCTGTCAGTCACAGGATGGGCAAGTCATTCCACAGGACTAGGAACAAGACAGAAATGTTTGCAGTAGATGTTCTGATACAGAAAACAAAAAGTTCTTTTTTTCAAACTTATTCTGCTTTGAACAGTGTTCAGTACTACATCTGAGCTGTCCCAGTAAGTGATCTGAATTTTTTCTGTATCATCTGGGTAGAGCAAAGTGAAGGAATTAGAGACTGCTAAAGGATATGAATAATTTGTCAAGAAGACCACGTATCTATGAATACCTACATCCTGTATAAACTGATCTTTGAAACTCAGAGAAATTAAGAGGCTATGCTTTCTGGCTGCTTTAACACACTGTGTTTTCAAAAGATCAGATTAAATCTTTTTTTGTATTTCTGACGCACACTTTCAGCTAGGTCCTAATACAAGCAAGCACAGATATGAGGACCTTCCAAAATCATAGAACTATAGAACAGTTTTGGTTGGAAAGGATCTGTAAAGATCATCTAGTCCAACCTCCCTGTCATGGGCAGGAACATCTTTAACTAGCTCATGTTTCTAAAAGACCCATCCAATCTGACTTTGAATGTTTCCAGGAACAGGATATCTACCGTCTCTCTGGAGAACCTGTACCAGTGTTTCACCACCCTTATTATTAAAAATGCCTTCCTTATATCATCTGATTCTAAACTCTTTTAGTTTAAAAACATTACCCCTTGTCCTATCACGACAGTCCCTACTATAAACTGTCTCCATCTTTATTGGAAGGCCCCTATAAGAACTGAAAGTCCACAGTGAAATGTCCCCTGGAGCGTTCTTTTTTCCAGGTTAAACAACACCAACTCTCGCAGCCTGTCCTCACAGAGCAGGTTTTCCATTACTATGATAATTTCTGTTGTTCTCTTCTGGACTCGCTCTAACAGGTCTTTTCTGCACCGGAGATCCCAGTGCTGGACGCAGTGTCACAGGTGGGGCCCCTCACCAAAGCAGAGCAGAGGGGCAGAATCCCCTCCCTCCCCTACTGCCCACACTGCTTTGGATGCAGCTCAGGACACGTTTGGCTTTCTGGGCTGGGAGCGCACATGGCTGGGTCATGTCCAGCCTCTCCTCCCCCCGCACCCCCAAGGCCTTCTCACAGGGCTACTCTTGATCTGTTCATCCCCAGCCTGTGCTGGTACCGGGGGTTGTCCTGAACCAGGTGCAGCCCCTTGCACTTGGTCTTGTTAAATCTCATGATGTTCACATGAACCCGGTCCCCGAGCTTGTCCAGGTCCCTCTGGAAGACATTGCATCGCATCACATCACATCACATCACATCACATCACTCAAACAGGTCAATTGCACCACTCAGCTGGGTGTCATCTGCACATTTGTTGAGGGTCCATTTGATCCCACTGCTTAAATCACTGATGAAGATGTTGAATAGGACTGGTTGCAATACCCCTAAGGCACACCACCTCTCACCAACTTCCATCCAGATATTGAGACATTGGGGATGACACCGTCCAGCCAATTCCCCATTCACTGGCCACTCCAGCCATCAAATCCCTGTCTCTCCTCCTCAGTGAGAAGTATGTTGTGGGGGGCCATGTCAAAGGCTTTACAGAAATCCATATAGATGACTTGTGTAACTCTTTCATTATCCGTTGATGGAGTCATTCCACTGTAGAAGGCCACTAGGCTAAGCAGGCAGGACATTTCCTCAGTGAAGATCTGCTGGCTGTCCCAAATTACCTCCAAATCTTCTACGTGCCTTAGCATACTGCATTGGGTTTGCATGGCCAGGTTTTGGTAGCATGGGTGCTACAGGGATGGCTTCTATCAGAAGCTGCCAGAAGCTTCCTCCAAGTCAGGCAGAACCAGTGCTGAGGCTGAGCAAGTCAGAAATGGTGACAATGCTTCTGTTATATTTAAGAATGAAAAAAAGGTTTTGTGCAGACATAGTTGCAACCAGCGAAGAGCAGGATGAGTACATGAGAGGAACAGCTTTGCAGCCACCAAGGTCACTGGAGAAGGAGAGGCAGGAGTTGCTCCAGGCACTGGAGCTGAAATTCGGCTGCAGCCTGTGGTGCAGACCATGGTGAGGCAGCTGTGCCCCTGCAGCCCATGCAGGTCCACAGGGATGCAGAGATCCCTTTATAGCTTCATCTTGGCATTTCTCACCCCATCCCTGTACAAAAGGACTGTGTTCTTATAGTCTTCCCAGGTTACCTGTCCTTGCTTCCACTGTCTATGCATTTACTTCTTTCCCTTTGGTTTCCCAGCAATTCCCTGCTTAGTCATTCCAGTCCCTTGTCATCCTTGCCTGATCACTTACACCTGGGGATAGAAAGATCTTGTGCATGATGGAAGGCATCCATAAATATCTGCCAACACCGTTTTCCTCCCTTGTCCCTGACGTAAGTTTTCCGAGGGATTGATATTGACTAAGCCCTTGAAGAGCTGGAAATTTGCTTTCCTAAAGCTTAGGGTCCTGACTTTACTCTTTGACTGACTCATATCCCTCTGGACTGTGAATTCCATCAGTGTGTGATAACTGCAGCCCAGGCTGCCTCTAATATTTATGCCACCAATTAGCTTACTTGCATTGATGACCTACAGGTCCAGAAATGCATCCCCTCTGGAAGGGCTTTCTACAGTCACAGCAGTTATGACTGGTGCTATTTCTCTGCTTTGCTTACCTGAAAAATACAATTATAAATAGTTGCTTCTTAAATAATTGAATAATGCCAACAGGTGTGACCCTAAAAAAAACCCTGACGTGATTAGGGATTTATTCAGCACTAACATTTGTTGACTATGGTTTTCAAACACAACAGTATCCAGAACAGACATAAATAACTTTTTACTCATTAATACCATTCCAATTGATATTTTAAAACTGAGGTTCAACAACAGGAAAATTTTCAGTTTTTATCCTGTTTTATCCTTTTATCCTGTCTTTTTTATCCTGGTTTTTTTTCGGCTGTCCTGTCCTCTTCTCCAAAGCCACACATTTAGCACGAAGATCAGAGGTCAAGGTCTATGCATGTGTGTGGAGGCTTCAAGTGAGTCCCTTCTGGGCATTTTCATGTAACTTCTTGTCTTTGTGATTCATGACTGACACATCTCAATGCCTTTACCTGGTAGCTGGGACAGCAGCAGTCTCTGTAGAAATGTAAAATACCAGGTTGTTTTACCAGCATATTATTCTTCAAATCTGTATGCTTCCAAACCTGTCTCTTTTCATTGCCATTTGTTTGGGTTTTCTTAATGCATGTGACAATTATAAATAAAAAATGCAATCGGTTGTACAAGACATTAACTTCTCGGGGGTTTCACTATCCGATAAGGCACTGGAAGAACTCACTCACAGGTCCTTCCTGTCTTATTAAAGGTGGCTGTAAAGAATCTGTTAGATCTTTACTTCTGTAAGATTTTGTACAAGTTGCAAAGGAGTCATGTATCAGATTTGCTAAAAATGGAATTGTAAGTTGCAAAGGACTCATGTATCAGATTTGTTAAAAATGGAATTTTATTTGTGAGGATTTTTTCAGGACCACAAAGCAGAGAAGGGTGCTGTAATAAAGGGCTTAACTTGGTACTGTGAAGCCAACCTTTGGTAAATTTTTCATTCTGAATCACTAGGAGATGTCTAGTTGACTGTAATCAGACCAACATTTCTGTACATACATTTTTCAGTCTCAGAAATGGCTTTCCAATTGCTTGGCTTGGTTGCATCTCCATTAGACAGGATTTCATCTTGTCCTTCTTTGCTCAGGGCTTATATTCTCTTTGAATTTGCTTAAAGCTCATGATGAGTTGCTTTCCAATGCAGTTGGTCAAAGTGTCAATCCCTGCAAAACAACAGCTGTGTTATGGAACTGGTATAAGATGCAATATCAAACATTAGCAGGAGGGGTGTGAAACCCAAAAAAGCAGGTGCAAAGGTGTTAGGTGTCAGAAGAGATTCTCGGCAGCCTTACTGCTGCAGGAGTTCTCATAAATGTTTTAATAGGTGAGGGGCTAAAGAAGGACATGGATCTATGTTAGGAAACAAGATTATGCAGTTAGGCACAGGAAAGAGTGTCAGTTGATCTCACTCTTGACACTGTGCTTCCAAAGCCTTCTAATTAATATAGCATCATTTTAAAACCACTTCACTATCAGAATAAGTCAGCAGCTAATAATAACTGTCCACTTCACTGGAGATCTGACCCATGCTTACCTCCATGCTGTGGTGCCAGTGACCTTTCCTTTACTTTTCACATTAGTTCAGCAAAAGTAATATCACCTTTCACAGTCTGAAATGTTTTTGTAATAGGGAATGACAGACAAGTAGTTTTACAGCATAAGGGAAGACTTAACAATGACCAAAGGGGCATAATGTGAACACTAAAACATGGCTATATTATTACAAAAAGCATGAATCCAACTGTAAAAGAATTCAGTGGTAGGAAAAAGTATTTGGTACTGTTCCAGCTTTGCTTTCTCTCAAAACAGTTCCAAATCTCTTTGAGAGTAAAATAGGCTTTCAAAATTCTGGTAATATATCCTCCATTCATCTGTGAGATAATCTGAGGCAGATTTTATATAGCTACTGAACAGAAGCAGAGAGCAGAACAAATACATAGCACTATCAGACTTGCATGTTTTGTCTTGCAGAAAAATGTCTCTGGCACCAACACATATGGATTGATGAAAATCAAAAGGGAGTTATAGCTGAAGGGAGACACAAGCGTGCTATTTATTTTTCCATAAAGTGCAGATAATGAGAGGTATTATTTATTCCATATGAAGAATAAACTTGGAGAGTATAATTGAAATTAATGTGTTTAATTTATTACTGAATATATTCCTACCAGTTGTTAGATAATTACAGGTAGTTACATGATTGATCAACTCTTCACAGCTGTAAAAAACACTTGGTAAGGCTGACTGTCATTTTTATTCATCATCATTGATCAGTGGGAAAGATATAAAGACAGAGATAGCCTGATCAGTTCAAAGTAGACATCATCCCAGGATTTTTTTTGGTCTCATATAGAACTCAGGTAAGATCTCTGCCTTACTAGTCCTGGGCAAAAGAGCATAGAATTATACCCAATGTGAAGTGGAAGAGATGTTGAGTTTGTTCAAAAAAAAGAGAAGGAATTCAAAGAAGGATATGTCCCAGTGGTTCCTGCTTTACTTATTGAAGAGATGCCAGCTCACAAGCCTTGACTTCTGTTGTTCTAAACTGCACCACAAAGCAGGATGAGTTCAGGTTAAGAAATGAATGGCTGGAAAGCTCAGAGCAAACACAAAAAATGGAGACATTTCTTCATTTGCTGTTTAGACTATCCATCTAATTCACTATTTTGACATGTCACAGAGCTGTTTGATAATGATGGAGTTTAGAAGGAGATGTGTAATTTTATGACTAATAAAAGCAAATGTTACAGAAGTCATGGAAAGGTTAAAACACAGCTTTGTAAGAATAAGATTTCCAGACTTCTCTTATCTTTTACTTTGCAAAATCAATCTTGTCTTTTTTTTTTTTTTTTTTCTATTCCAATCTATCTTTAATTGACACGTGTTTTATTAGATTCCCCATCATCTGCATTACTCTAGCCACATCTGACTGTTTATTTCTGGACTAATCTGAGGTGATACTGGTAATCTTGGTCTGCCAAATTCTGTGACTCAAAATTTGAGATTCCACCTGTCAGTTTACATGTGCACTGTGGATGCTGGGAATATGTGAGCAGTGCTCGCCTGTGTGTAGAGTTTGTGTGAAGAATGTGTATGGCTATGTGACAGAACTTCCCCCAGCTGTGCCTGGTTACATGATGTGCGATTCCGTGGCTACGCGGCTGGGGAGTGTATGCACCACAGACTGCTGCTGTGACTCCGAGCTTCAGTCACGTCAGGCAGCATATGCTGGCTGCCATGCAGTCCTGAGGCTGTTACTTCATTTCGTCTGGAAATACAGAGTTGGCCAGATGAAAGCTATGTCTGAATGGTGTGACTGTGGTAGCAGAGAGGCTACAAGTGTCTGGATGACGTGTGGGCATCACCATTTCATGATTTGCGGTTCTTTTCTGCCCTTATGGTTTCTCTTTGAAACCAGTGAAAAGAAATGGTCTAAGGAGAGGCCAGGCTACTTCAAATTGTTCTTAATATAGCTGAAATATTTTTCATTCTCAGATACAAAATGGTCTTTGAGGTGGTGGTTAGAGGCAACAATAGAGTTATCAAGATTAGAGGACCTAATGTGATTCTTCAGAACCGGAGAATGTCGGACTACATTTTTTCAACAAAAAGGGAAGAAATGGAGAGGTTCTGAAAATATAAGCCATCTTAAATCTCTGTTAATTTCATTGCCATAACTAAGGTCTTGATAGATTTGTTCTATTACACACCTGGAGTGGTTCTCAGCATCTCAAGACTAGAAACCAGGAAACCTGTGCTATACTTTCTCTGACGTACTTTTTCACCTTGGTAAGTGATATTCTGCCACTGTGTTTCTGTTCACTTTTCCCCATTTGCTTGTAGTGACTATCAGTGGTATTGAAACAGCACAATAGATGTTTTAATGTGTTAAATATGTGTTTTTTACAGCACAGCATCACAGAGATTTATTTGCAGGTTTTTGTACTCTGGTAATGATGATACCAATACAGAAATAAGGCCTAAACTGAAGATCTGCATTACAAAAAAATTTACTTTTAGAAGTTTTGACATTTGAAATCTCAATAAGCAGTGTTATTCTACTAGAACACTGGTGAGGGTTTTGTGCTATATTCTGAGGGTGGAACAATTTGAACTGTGCTTCTTTGGACTGTGACATAGAAATAGAGGTTTTCATTATTTGTGTGCATGTCAGTTTCCTCAGAATTTTGCAAAGTTATTAGAAAAACCTGTTGTTGTTGCAAATTCTAGAATACAATTTTGTAGAGGTTTTATCAAGAGGTGCAAAGATTTTTGGTCATGTTGAGCTTGTGAGGAACCTTGTGAAGCAAAAATACATCATGAATTACCAATTTCTTGCTCAATTGTTCTAATCTTTAGAGTTTTTCCTAATCTTGATTTAGGTCTTTCAGAACTACTGCAAATCAAAAATTTAATGAAAACAACGAAGTATTTCCATTCTGTTATTATCTATTGTTCATCTCTGAATCCCATATCCTACTATAATTTACCTTGAGAAAAACTGGGGATTATGATGTTTTGTATGGAGTGTTGTTTTATTTAGTGGGAAGCAATTTGGGGTTAAATACTGTATATCACATTACATATATATCCAACTATTTATTTCCTTTTTTGCCCACTAATGCATAGTGAACACAAGACTTTCATGAAGCACCTTTTTTCATTTTTCCATCTTTTCCCAGGTTTTAGTCAGTTTAAGAAATGTTCTTGCATTAGCTTGTACTTCTCTGTATTAGATTTTATTTGCAGCTGTGAAAATCTTGACAGCTTTAGATGCATGCTGTTAATAATAAATGTTACTCCTATGTATTTGTTCAGCAGTCATACTTTCTTTTGTTATATTCATGTTTTTGTATGCTCAAAGCATTATATAGGTATTTGTAAAATGTCATGGTCACAGAAAATATTATCTGATGTTGCACATGATATACACAAATACGTCAAAGTTTTTTGCTTTACTATTAAAAAATTACCAGGGCTATATATGCCTCTAGCAGCAATATGTAGCTAAACAAAGATAAGTAGCTTGGATGCAATCTGAAGGGAATTGAGTAGTAAAACATCTGTTTGTAAGCTACTTATATTGATATAGGGCATAGAAGTAAAAGTGTAAAATGTATCTGAGCTTATACTGTTTCAGTACTGTGAAACCTGATTCTACACAATTTATCTTCCAAACAACTACGCTGGGACAGGCCAGATGACTGATTTTGTTAGAGAATTTTTCCTTGATGTTTAAGAGACACAGGACAATATTTAGAAATCCAAGGAGCATTATGGAACAAGCCTTCAGCTGCATTCATGCCTATATCTTTCTGAGGTACTGAGCCAATAGAAGAGGTCTTGATGTAATTTAGACCTAGCAGCTTCCTAGAAATATAAGACCCTCTTGGCTGTGCTGAAGACCTGGCCAGATATATTCTATGCAGGCATTTTATTTTTTTTTAAAAACACCATTTCAGCAAGTGCTTCGTTAGTGTATAACAGAAAAAAAGCAATCAAACAATCAACCAACCAACCAAAAAAACTCAAGAAAAAGATAGTTTCAGGGCTTTCCAGTAAAAAAAAAGATGATGTTTGTAGGCTTGCTATGTTATCATCCCTACCGAAGGTTGCACGGCTGAGTGGTATTACTGGAGGGCTGCTGTCCAGAACCTGTGCTGCATCTCTGTATATTTCACATTAGGGGAATTCTTCTGCTAAAATGCATCTTGAAAGCCTAGTTTCGTTGCAAGCTTTCTCAAGTATGTATATGGATAAGTATTCAGTTTTATGTTTATCAGACACCTAGTAAGAACAACATAATTCAATACCTTAAACTGCTTGGATGCACTAAGGTTACTTGGTCACAGACTGGATGGAGTAGTGCAAAATAGCAATGAAGCACTAAGAACTGTAAGAATTCATAGCCTCATGCTCTTAATTGCACCAACAACTTCTCAGAAAGTAGCCATGTATTTTTTTGTACAAAAAACTGCCCACTGTACACACAACATATGTGCCATTCCTTAGCTTTCTTGTGCAAGTCAGGAAAAGACCTCTTGCATATCTGATTATTTTACTAGTATTAGCTTTATTTTCAGTTTGCACATTTGTGTCAAAGAAAGACATAA
This sequence comes from Oreocharis arfaki, assembly GCA_013398015.1. NCBI lineage: Eukaryota > Metazoa > Chordata > Aves > Passeriformes > Paramythiidae > Oreocharis > Oreocharis arfaki. The sequence goes on along the minus strand of VZRR01013412.1, from coordinate 79,079 downwards.
AACTCCCTAGAAATACTGTTATAAAATAGGGAGAACAGAATCCTTTGGGAAGAGATGAGCTCAAAATTTTTCCTTTTAGCTTTGTCACTCCCTGAAAGGAAGTATATAAAAAGCCTGTGTGTATTTAGCAGTTCTATAAGATAGGATGGAAGAGGAGGGAGAGAAAATTTGCTATAATCCTGTCAAGCCACAAAGGTTAAGTGTCAAGCCACTGTTGCATTAAACTGCTGGCAGTGTTGTCCGTTGTAGGTTTGTGTACTATCAATGTCCTACACTGGTAGTCTGTGGAGTTAAAAGAAAAATAATTTCGATGATGGACATTTTACAACGATATGCTCGACCAGGTATGGTCTAATTCCAGACCAGATGTGCCAGAGTGTCCAAAGTAGTCTTATCTCCATTGTGATTTTCCCAAATCTGTGGATTTTCTTTATTAAACTCCTGCTTCAAGAAAAGACAAATCCAGATCCAAGTTGCAGGATTCTCCTGCTGGTAGACAGTTTTTCAAAACTGCTCTTGTGCTCAGCAACACAGCAGGCAAGAATGTTGTGCATTTTGGTGAAGTTACTCTGTGCCATGACAAAAAGAATTTCTACCATTTCTGTTCGCAAAGTAAAAAACCCATAGAGATGCTTATTCTTGGTGTCATAAAGGCAGCTCACAAACTGCAAACCTTCTGACCTCTGCTGCTGAAGTAGAAGTGTCTTTTTTGCCTCAACATTTTGTCTTCCACTTAATTTATTAGCAAGCTGATTTCTGGCTGACATTTCATGAAAGTTTTTTTTCCAAGCTTACCAGGCTATCTCTGCTCAACCTGGTGTAGAACACAGATTGTTGTCATTGCCCAGCCCCGGTATATATAAGGTGAAATAATTTCATCATCAATCATCAAAATGGGGTGAATGTAACAAATTAGAGCCACAGAACAACATTCTTAGTTTTATTTCTGTGTTTTTCTCCAACAATTTTCCTAATCATTTATGCTGCATCTATCAATACTGCACCATCACCTGGTTCTCTTCTGCTGATATTATCTCTTCAAGCATCCTTGATAATTTTTTCCTTTCAAGTGAGTGGTTAGTATTTTACCAACATAAAACAAAACAGGCAATATATTATAATTCTTTATTTCAGCTGCCATCTTTGCTTATAGTATCTTTTTTGAGTTGCTGCAGCATAAAATTTCAATATCTTTTGGATGTTTTTCCCATGCCTCATTTTGGAAAATAGTGATTTATTCTGTGTTTCAGAATGAGCCCAAATGAGCATACTCAGTTTATTGAACCAGACGGGTAACTTCACATGGTGCACGGTGTTGTCATGGCAAACCAGAATCATTGTACATTCTTAAAATGTGATTAAGATGGCATCATTTGAATAGCATTTCTTCGATTGCTCCGCTTCTAGAAGCAGAAATGAAAAAATGTTTTTGGCTATGTCTCTATTCTGTTGTGAGAATGAGAAATATTGATCATGTCTTGATGAAGGAACAAAATATATCTTTAAAGGGTCTTTTTTTATGTTTGAGGACACCTTATCACCAAACATCCTGGATAGGTCACTTCATGTCCATATGCTACTGACTTTGCTGTTCTTCCTCTTCTAATGGTTTTAATTGAAACTTACGAAGCGTACATTCTCAAAGTGAGCTACTGGACCTATTTAAGTTGATGAAAAATCTCTAATTGACTTTTGGTAGCACCTAGTTTTCCCTTCTAATGTGTGTCCTTAATTTACAAGTTTTGGAAGTTTGAATATGAGATGAATTTATGATGGCAAAGTGCAATAATATATGCAGACTGCGTATGGCTGAATCATCAAAGCTATGAAAATTTAATGTAACTAATGAAGATAAATTTAATTTTTGAGACAGAAGACTTGTTTTGGCTTTAGCCCAGGAAATCATTAATTGGGTACTTGATTTCATACATGTCACTCTTCTATTGGCTTGGAACAACTCCTAAACTTAGGCTTAAACAGATGATCCACATTCTTATGGATTTTAACTGTATGATGATCATCCTTCCCTTATTGCTATATGGTTCTTCACTCACCTGTGAATGATCAATACCTGATACTTTTGTGAATATTGCACATGTTGCATGTATTGCATGTATTTTGCGAATATTGAATAAAACTGATTTCCTCATTTTTTGTAGAGCTGATGAAAGATTTGTGCATGCAAAAAGACTGCTTTAATAATAAAAGTTCTTTTGTGTGAACTTCTAATGCTTAGATCATCATAGCTGTATTTACTCTATAGACGCTAAACTTTAGTTGTTGGGGTGATGAAATGATGAACAGTGAAAGGGGACAATGTTAAACTTCCAAGTAAACAGTTTGGCATGAGGATAACAGTGTTTTCTGGGAGATTAACTCTACAAAAGGTTTAGGATTTTAGCATTGCAAAATCAGAATGATGCCATCGCTGTGAATGCTTTCTTTCACTTACATTTCTTGGATATAGCTCAGCAAGATGTCACGATCCAGTCAGTGAGAAATGCCTCTGCCCTAATTAAGGTGCAAACAAGACCATATGATGAAGTCAAAACCACAGAGTTTATTTAACAAACAATGTGAGGAAGAAAGAAAGAAATAGAAAAGGCAGAGGAGAGAGAGAGCTATAAAGTAGAAGACAGTTGCCACCCATGGATCCATTGGTGTCCCATTGGTTCTTCATCACCCTGGACTTCTTGGTGGTGGGGTTCCCACCGTCTTTTGAAACTCTTAACTATTTATACACTTTAGCAAACAAAGGAATTAATGCTCCTTGGCTACACAGTTCTCTTATTCCATTGGTTATGTGATTCCCTCACATCTAATCATAGTAAGTCCATATACTTAGTTTCTCTTTTCTTTTGAGTTGATGGGTGTCTTGGGTTGGTGAGTTGTGAGTCGGCGCTCATGATCTTCCCCTGAGGGAATTACCTTTTACCTAGATGGAGATGATTTTAGCACAGTTGCTGAGTTGGCTTTCCTTGTGGCCCATAAATTCTGCATTCTTTGTGACCATTATCAGTGATAGATTCTTCTCCCCAAGCTTTTTTAACCTCCTCCCTGAGATAATGCTCAGACAATAGCACCGCCTTTATCTTACCTCAAGCTCGTGCTATGGTGGCATAATTTACTGTCCAGGTTCCAGGTATCCACAGAGGCATATTCAGAGGGGCTTCAGTGGTTATGAATGCCTTCCATCCCAAAACTTGGGGTGATCTTTGTTTGACTGCTGATAAGCATATGAGCAGTTGCTTCTTTACCCAGTTTACCACAGAGTGAGTTTTTGTCTGGATGCATCGTCCAGGGTGTACTAGACAAATACCACCTCCACCGGGCCTGGAGTTAGTGCCATCCTGTCTCTTCATTCTGTGCTTATCTCATGGCAAAGTCCTCCGTGACAGTGGTTTTAACAGTGTTCGAGACAGGCAACTGTGCTCCTTAAGGCATTACACAAGATACCACCAAATGAAGTGCTGCTTGATTTCACGTATTTTTGAGCTTCAGAGGGTTTTGTAACAAAACGCATGAAATTAGGACTCTGCTCCTAAGCGGCTGGGTTGACTGTTGAATGCCTCTGCCTCATCAAGTTTAAGAGTCCAGTTTGGCAGACTGATGGTGAACTGGGCTATAAGTATACAACTATATCTTCATGAAATGCATCTTCTGCCTCTAAAGATTCTTGTACTAAGTCTCTGTAATTGGTGCTTTTATCCATGTCAATGAGAATACAGAAGAGCTTACACTTACATCTTGATGAAAGAAAAGATAGGCATTTGGGTTGAATTCATGATATCTAAGTGGGCAACAACGCGGTTTGCTTCTAGGGTGTTTCTTTGTCATATATATCCTACTGTGTTCAGCAGGTTAATAATGAGTGTCTATCTATGGGAAACCATATATGTGATAACCTATGCTACTGAAGTGATACAAATTTTCTTTGACTTCATTGAGTCTGAAATTTCTGGGCAAAAATGCATTTGTAATGCATGGATAGACGTTTCTAGGTTAATTCCTTGCATGTCTTGTCCTGAATTGACTTTGATGGGTTGCAGCTTCTGTCATTTACATGTCACTGAAAAATATGGTATTTTAATACAACGCTACACCTTTTAATTTGTTGGTGTTAAGAAGTAGACCACTCATGGTAAAAAAGCATGCAACCTTGTGAGTAAATCCTTTCACAGCAAAAAAGCAGAAGAAAAATAAAACCACACCCATTAATCAAATAATAGTTCAGTCCAGGACATGGCGTCCTTTTCTTTCAACTGAAGGTTTAACTGCCAGAGAGAAAAAGAAGCAGTGGAGCTCTACAATATTATCTGGATTAGTTCTATGAAGAAAATTATGAAGATAAGTAAAATGGTGCAGTTTGTCAAAGAAAAATGACAAGATGATTGAACATAAGTACCACTATAAGTCTGTCCAGGTAGCTAGATTATTAAATATGGCTATTTTTTTTTAATGGAACTTGCATAAAGACTGTATACTGATTGATTCAAAGTTGCATAAAAGAGAAAATAGTAAGAATCAACATCAAGCAAAAATGAATGATAACATAAAAATGATAAGGGAGCCATGCTTGTTTGAAAATGAAATGTTGTAAAAGGTGCAAAAATCCATCAGTCCTTTAAGAAGAAATAAAACACAGAGTGTTTTCTTTAGAAAATATAATATACAGCTGCTATGATTTCCAGTGCATCATCTATCATAGCCATTTGTTGGTAACATATCATGAAGGGATTAAATTAAAAACTCCATTAGGTTTCAACATACTCTAGAAAATGGACAGCTTTGTTAAATATTACCTTAAAAGTGCAAGTACTCAGGGCTTGCAGCATACACAATATAATCATGGCTCCAAATGTTTTGTGGCATACTGAACCTTGATAGAGTCTTGATAGAGTAGATGGTCTTACATTTTGTTCATACATTTTTATGGGAATACAAATTCCTGAAAATGCATATTTTAATCTAACCAAGTATTAAAGTATTAAACCAATTTATATACCATACTGTTCAAAAGATGGAAGAAACAGCTATATTTCTTAAAAAGATAATACTGCTATGTTAAGATTGTTTGTAATGTTTAGTTCAATAAGGCACTTTCAGGGAAGACTAGTTACTGTTGTTGAAAAAATATAACTTTTCTATCTAATCTTAATGTTACTGAGTTGGTTCAGCATGACAGGTGACTGCAAGTAGAAGCAAATTGATTAGGAACTTGAGTGAACACTAAAGAAAGTATATTTTAGCATATATCTGCTGCTCTGTGTTTAGAGGTTGCGGCTTTTCTTCTTTAGGCATGGTTTTAAAACATTTTGGGTGGCATTTAAGCCTGTGGAATACTATTTTAATTCCGGACTTGCAAAATTTTTGGGAGGAGAGTTTGTTGGAATACATGTATCAGCAGTTTTAACAACTTATCATGAGTTTAGAGAAACTTGAAATATTTACTTGAGATTTGAAATTGTGAGGATAATTTGAAACCACAAAGTAATTGCAGTATAAATATAGTGCCAGTTGTTTTCTATACTGTCTTGTTGCTACAATCTAGAAGAGTCACTGTGCTTTCCTTGTTCAAAGAGAGGTTCAATTTTTCTGGAAAAAAGATTCAGTATCTGGATAATTTACAGAGTGTGACTGAGTGTTCATTGCTAGCAGTCAGTTGCCAAAATGACAAAATGGTTGGAAAGCAAGAAGTGTCAGAATAAAATGTGTTTGCCTGCTCTGAATCTGTAGTGAGACATGTCCATGGTGATGACTCACCAGGACTATTTTAAGACAGTGGGGGGAGATTTTGAAATTATATCTTTGACTTCAGGAGCTCTGAACCTCTATTATATTTTTGAAAGATAAACTTCATTGGGTAGTCATTTGTAATAGGATAGCTTTGGTAAATGTCCCTGAAAATATTTCTCAAAATGATAAGAATTTTCAGCTGTATGAGGTTATAACTAGAAAAAAAACAAACAGCAATCAAATGAAACCCACAAAACCCCAACCAAACAAGAAACCTACATCTCACAAACAAACAACAAAAAAAACCCTCACTACCAAAAAGTCTCAAAAGAAACTGGCTCTGTCACAGCACCATGCTGTGAATGTGAGGATTTTAAACAGCAAGGGTCAAATTAAGATAAAAGTCTGGTAGTATTGCAGTAAAAAGGAGCTTGGATAGATAATATAAAAAACCCACAGGTCTTAATTCTTAATAATTAAAAAGTAGTTCTCAAGGATTCAGAATGTATTTTATTACTTTATAATTTTTTTCATATTTTATCCTTTTCACGTGTTCTGCTCACCTTGGAAGTGGAAAATGTGTCTGGATTGGGGTTTTTGTTTCCTATACGCTAAGATATCTTCAGGCAAAGGCCAAGGAAATTTTCTTGCTACTTTTTCTTCTGTATCATGATCAGTAGATTTCGATTGTGATGATGACTGATGATCAGAAGCTCAGAAATTCAATTTCGATTCTAAAATACTTTTTTCGTTAACATTTATGCTCCTTTGACATTCACTTCAGCTAGCTGCACGGTTTTGTGAACACTGAGTTCATAATTGATTAAGTGCACAGAGAGCTCCATTCAACACATTAATTTCTTTAACAGGTATATTTTACATTTGTAGTTAAGCTTCATTGCACCAAGTGTTTATTACTTAAAAATAGAGTTCCTTTGAAAAGAATTCAAATAAAAATATCTAGTGTAGTTTATTACATATTTAGTTTTCAGTATGGAAGAGATATTTCTAAAGATCTCTTAAAAATATTGGACTAAATTTTCTGTTGGCTTAAATTGATAGTTTCATTTTCTAATCATGTCCTAGTATTACACTCTCAGTGCATAGTAGAATTATAGTAAAGGGAATCTATGTAATTTTGATAGGGGTTATCAAATCTCTGATTTTGAGAATGGTAACCTGGTACCTATTAGTTATAAAAATTGTGTTTTGTCACCTCAGAACCAAGTAATTTTCTGGTTCCAGACTTGTCATCTAAACCTGTAGGGTTTTAAAGAATAAAAATTTCATTAAATCCCCTGATCCTGTTAGAAAGATGATGAACAATTTGGGAGGTAGGTATTTCTGAATTCCTTTTTCTATAAAATGATGACCAAGAGATAAGGCTGGCAAAATGGTTGAGTAAAAAAAAATAATGAACTCTTATTTTTCTAAGTGCTTTTAGAGGAATAAAAATGGTTGATGAATGAAATGTCTTCTTGAATTTGCAAAAAAGTAACTAAAATAAAGCACCGCTTCTTTCTAGCTAAGTAACCTGAAACAACTCACATTTGTGGACGTGTCAGCAAACAAGTTCCATTCTATTCCAATTTGTGTACTCCGGATGTCTAATTTGCAGTGGTTGGATATTAGCAGCAACAGCCTGAAAGATCTCCCAGAAGACATAGACAGGTAGTTTATGTTTTAATTCAATACAGGTATAGGAACTCTTAAGTGAATTTAGAAAGTAACAAGTTTCCAAGGGACGCTGTTGATGGAAAGTCACTTTTGGAAATGTATCACATATTTTTGCACGTAAACATTCCCCTTATTATTGAGTGGCTGGGTCCGAGTACAAAAACTAATTTTTCTAGCTCATTGATGGCAGTCAGTTAACTAAATATATTTTCTGCTGCTTTCATAATAATTTGTTATTTTATCTGGACATTTTTTTTTTGGGAAGTTCACCAGGTATACTCTGCCCCAGTTCCAGCAAAGGGGACTAACTGTATGGAGCTGGCAACAGTAACTCTCTGGAGGGTAGATAGGGAGGAGGAAAAGATGAACTGAAGCATTTTTAAGTTACTCAAAGAGCCTAATAAACTTTGTTAGTAAAGAAGAAAAGTATTGGTAAGATTCAAGAACCCTGTTGACAATCCTCCCCTTCTACTCTGAAGTGTATATGGATGTGCGCACATATACACACTCTCCCAGTTTAGATAACTACCAGAACTAGTTTTTAAAAAAATCATGCTGATTCTTTTAGAGGGACTTGCTAGCTTGAGAAAACACTTTTCTTACCCCCTACCTTATTTATTCACTCTGAAATGCTGTGGTGACTTTGTTTACAAAACTTTACCTAGCCTTAAGTGAAAAAACCCAAACATATTAACTAAAGTTTATTAAAAAAATATTCTGGATTATTTATTGATCTGGGAATAGAAATCCCTGAGGCAGAAGAAACTTCACAGAAAACTCATTCAATCTTAACTTTTGCAAGGCCGTTTTTGCTGCACAAAAAGACTTTCTTGGGACATTGTGTAATCACAGATTATTCTGACAGCAGTGCTGAAGTCTTAACTTATGTTAGTAATTCACATGCTTTAGCTACAAACAAAATAAACTTGCCATTTTTTCCCGAGGTATCTGACCAGAGATTCGACTAACTTCAAAGAGTTTCTATGAGTATATTATTCTTTTATGGAAGGGTACCCTCTCAACTTTAAAAACTTTTTTTCTCTGTAACCTATATTCCCGTAGCTTCGAATTATTCTCTTTCTACTTTTCATCTTCTCCATTTTGTACTGAGTTGCCAGATTTGACGCTAGAATATCATAATCAGACACCACAAAATAAGGTTTTCTTTGTTTAACTTTGGGCTCATGTGCATTCAGAAGACTAGAGAACATTAGAATAACCCCCACATCATTAAACTAATACTCTTATTCAGACTCATGATTTCAATGCCTATGGTGTCAAAGAACCTCAATGAATTATCATTTTCTGTAATACCATTACAATACTCTGTGATTAATAAAGATGAGTTGACAGTAAACTGAAGCCTTACTTAATATTTTTCCCTGAATTTAAACAAACCGCATGGGCCTGATAAGCATAGCCTGCAACAGTGTTTTAGGAATGGACCCTTCCAGTCAAATGAAACAAATTTGTTTCATCAGTTCGCTATGTTTTTTGTCTTCTACCTAATCCGAGGAATAAAGGCACAGACACAAATTTCTACTGCATTAGGAAAAGCCAGGGGAAATACAGCAAAAAATCCTCCACAAAACACTGTCATTAAATTGATTTCATTGGGACAACTTGCAAGAGCCTTCTGTCCTGGAGCTGGTCCTTCTCTTGCTCCCCACAGTACTAATTACTAGTGAAAAACAATAGGTGGGGTGTGCTGCCTAGCACAGACATACCTAGTTCGTAGAAACCAGAACATGGGCAAAGGTGTGAGCAGTTGACCAGTATTTTTCATTAGCTGCAGGATGCACAGGGTGAGGCTTTACACCATGTTCTGCCAACATCTTCTGTATGAAAGCACATTGAATTTCATAACCTTTTATCTTGAGCATGCTTCTGATTACTTGTCAGAGGTATGCTATTGATACTATAATGCTGAACCATTGCTGGAGATTTCCATATAAGTTGATGACATTTTGTGAAAGTAGGGTTTGAGTGACTTGAGAAGCCAAAGATGTTGCATGTAATTGCTGCTACTATACACAAGATTAAGTCAGTATTACTATCGTGAATAGATGCTCCTGTTTGAAATAAATATTATAAGTCATCTCCTTCTTTTGCATCTTTGCAGGTTAGATGAATTGCAGACACTTCTCCTACAGAAAAACAAGTTGACTTATCTTCCACGAGCTCTTGTTAATATGCCAAAGCTCAGTTTGCTAGTTGTCAGTGGTGATGACTTGGTTGAGATACCCACAGCCATCTGTGAGTCAACCACAGGTTTAAAGTAAGTAAAAGCGAGAGAGAAAGGGAAATATTCTTAAGAAGATAAGGTAAGATATACCCAGGAGAAATGCTTTCACGAACATCTGTTTCTACAAATTCTGATCCAATTTATATCAGAGTGGTAAAGGAAGCACTAAGAAGATTGGAAATTACAAAGGGTCTGCAGTTTCATGATTTTCATCTACCCATATTGTGCATATGTATGTCTAAACTGCTGTTTCTGGGTAGACTGGGTTATAGTAGCTCTCACTCTGGAGCTGCAAAACCATGCTTCAGAGTGGGACTAGTAACCTGGAAGCTCAGTGCTGAGAAAAACATCTTACTGAGAGAGGGAATAATGGCTAGTAAAATGTTGAGCAAAGTCACATGAGTTTAGTAGCTCTTTGTTGTGAAACATTACCTTACTGCTGCATGCAGGATAAGACTAAAAGGCCTTTTAGTCTGCAGTTACAGAGATCTTGCATTTCTGCAAGCAATGTTCATGCTTTTTATTATGGAACCGTTTCAAACTCTATGCTGGTCTGGCTCAGAGTGGAGCTAGCTCTGGATGGAATTAACTTTCCTCACAGCCATCCTCTCTTAGGGCTGTTCCTTGCACTAGTTGCTAGAAAGGTGTTGATACCACATCAGTGGTTTTAGCAATTGCCGAGCAGAGGTGGCACAGCACCAAGGCTGTCTCTCCAGCCCTCCCCTGAGAAAGCACTGTAGGCTGAGGGTGAGCCAGAGGTTGGGAGGGGATACAGCCAGGATAGCTGACTCCAGTTGACCAAAGGGATATTTCATATCATATAGTGTCATGCTAGGCATATAAATCTAAGAGAAAGGAGAGGGGAGGTGGATCGTATGGAAGTTTTTATCTTCCAAAGAAACCAACTACATATACTAAGTCTCTGCTTCCCAGGAAGCAGATAGACATTACCCATTGAGAAATAGAGAGCAATTGTTCTGCTTTGCTTCGCTCTTCTTCTATGCATAGGTTTTACTTTTCTTATTAAGCTTATGTACAATTTTTTCATGTGCTATTCCCCCTAGTCTAGCAGAGGAGAGGGGCAGAGAGAGTTGCTTGGTGGGCACTTGGCCAGCCGAGGTCAGCTGATCACAAACTCACAGCAATTCATGAGATTTTTAGAAAGCCATATGATTTTTTGGAACAGTTGTTCTTTTGAAAGCAACAATTTTTAATTTTTCTTCCTTCTTAGAGTGAAAATCAGGGATTTTCACAATGCTATGCACTTATTTGCACATTAAATAAGTTGTTTATGTAACCACCTAGTTTTTCATTTTCAAAGTGTAGCTTTAGGAAGTTTGTAATTACAAAGTAATGCATGCACTGTCATGTATTGTAAAAGAGAAGTAACGTAATAACAACCAAAAAATGGAGGTACATATTGTCAGCTAAGTGATACTGGCAAAATTCCAGATTGCTAGGCAATATTATTAGGATGAAGTTCATAGTGCTCGTTAACAGATGGGAAATTAGTGTAGTGTACACTTCTTTCAGAAATTTCATAATAAAGAAGTACACCTGTTATAACAAAGAATGATTTATGTAGCTAGACGGAAAAAGAGAAATCTAATAATTTTTATATGGAAAGTGGATTATAGAGAAAGTTCCATTTAAAATCTGTATTTCTAATAATAGATGTATCCTAACAATGCCATAATGCAAAACTGAGCTAATGTTCTTCACATTTCTTCTGGCTCTGGTAGCAGTTTCTAAAATGTCATTCATGATGGCCAGTGATGTTCAGCTGCCTGTACATATATTCTTGTGTTAATCTCTCTCCAGATTTGTAAGTCTCAAGGACAGCCCAGTTGAAACGATTGTCTGTGAAGACACTGAAGAAATTATAGAAAATGAACGTGAACGTGAGCAAATTGAGAAAGAGTTTATGAAAGCATACATTGAAGACCTAAGGGAAAGGGGTATGTGTTAATTTGCAGTAAGTTTCCCTCTATCTTGGATATAAACACAGAAATACATTGTGAACATTCATTTTTAAGAGGACAAGCAATAAACCCTTACATTCTAAGTGTCTTTTATGGTATTAAATAAGACTAATAGTGAAAATGCCAAATGTGTTTTGTTAAAAGTTTGGACCCTAACAAAGACCCTTGATACTGAACAAAAGTATACAAAATTAATTGTGTTTTTATATGCCTTTATCTTAATTGATTGATGATGTACACAAAGATTATTCTCATTCTCTAGATTCACTTACTTCTCTTGAGATTAGTATTAGTGATTTTGGATTCCTCAAGAAGTCCTTCTCCTCTTCAAAAAGAAACACAATGTGTATATGAAAGGCTCTTTATATTCGTCGAATATACTTTGGCAATATTGTCTGTTTCAAGATGCTATTTAACCACTATACAATTATAGTAAAATACCTGCTTTTATCTTTATTACATAGCACCTGAAATTTTACATATTGCTTCATTTTGCTACCGTGTTTTATATTTACCATCATTAAGAATCTGCTGCTCTCTTGAGTGTTCTTTAATAAAATTTGTTGGAAAACAAGGGGAAAGTTTCCTATGAAACAGAATATCCCATAGGTTCATTTTAATTCTTTTAGTAGTTTGCGTGTAAAAAGGACTTTTTGTGGAATGAATCTTGCAGTAGCTTTTCGTTCTTTGCATTTAATTTAAGTGGTCTATATAGCAGTCCTACAAAACCTGTTAAAAGAAATATAAAGAAAGGCCACAGGATGTGGCTTCAGAATACTTTTCATGTTCTCATGCTGGACTTTTGTTCCTTAATGTCTATAAGCTGTGCATGTGAGTATTCATTCTGTCTATTTCTAAACTGAATTCTGCTATAAAAGTGATAATGGTAACAGTGGTGGTTAAAATTGAGAGAAAAATGGAATGGAGGAAAAGCTAAGGTTGTAATTTGGTTTTAGAGACAGTCATAAAATATGTTGTGATGAAGTTGTATCTACATGCTTATGAAATATGGAAGTCTGCCAAGCTGCCTGAAACCTTCATTTGGCCCTACAGAGAACAGGCCAGCTTTATGCTCTTCTGGGGCAAAGCAGCTCAGGGATACGCTTTTCTGCCTTCCTAGGCAGAACTTACCTCTCTACTCTTTATGAGGAGTTTGGATCATGAATCACTTTTGTATTTCCTGCTTCTGAACTCTTGTGCTATAGATAATGCCAATGCCTATTTTTGAAAAACAGACTGGAGAAGAAATATCTTCGGTAAAACATGAACCAGCAGAATTTCTGAAAGATAGCACACAGATCATGTGTAGAGTACCTTTGAAATAAGACCAAAGCCAGCTGTTTCTAGCTAAGGGCTCCATTTATTTGTGCTGGATTACATAGCTAAACTCTGAGATTTATTTCTTTTCTCTCTTCGCAGAGTCTACTCCTTCCTACACTACGAAAGTAATGCTCAGTCTCCAGCTCTGAAGATTAAAAATCTCTAGATGTCTACTGAATATCTGAATAACTCTCTTTTTATCTGCCTGAATAGTAAACACAAGAAAATATAGATGGCCAAAATGACATCAAAATCGTATTAATTATTTATTTGTTTCTGTAGTCTTTTCAAGTTACTACAGACAAAACAAGAAGCAGTAGAACCTTCATAAGATGCTTTTTCACATTTTAAGTCAATATATTTATTTTCAGGCTCACCACAACAGCCACTAATTTGCATGCAGACCTGCTGAAAGTAGATGTTCACTGTAATAAAGTATACCCAGGCATAGATGAAAAATTAAGACCTTGGATGTTGTAGATGAAACAGTGAGACACAAAGCATGATCTTAAGAAGAGATTTGATTTTATAAAAGGGGATAGACTGATTTAGAAAATGAATGTTTTTTTCTTAAGACCAAATACGCATTTAGTTATTTACAATATTCAAATGAGAACACACCCATAGTTTTCATTTACATTCTGTTCTGCAAGAAAAACGTCGTCCTTGGGATTTTCAGTTTAGAAAAGTTTCAACAACTTTACATATAGAAACTGTAGCAGTTCTTCTGTTTTTTTCAAGCATATTATAAGCTTTTACGTGTTTGCAAATTCAAGTACCAGTGTGATCGAAATTTCTGAGCTACTCAGTCTTACAGTATAGCAGTGTACTAAGTAAGATTTTAAGGCACTAAGTGGTGTCAGCTAATACTATCAGCAAAATGATGATACTGGTCTTCTATTAATGGTTTCAGATCACAGGATTTTGTGGATATTTATTGGGACTTTCCAAGTTGTGTAAGAATGAGTTTGCTGGTAAAACATTATTTTGCTTGCTATTTAATAACCTGTTTATATACAATTATTTAAGTGTATATAGAATAGAGTTTCAGAAACCTAGTTTTACATGTACTTTTCATTTAATAAAGCAATCTTTTTAATCTAAAAAGACTTGAGACTTTGAGAATTTAGACTCAAATTAGACTCGGTTTATAGAATTTAAATGGTCCTAAACTTATAAGTGCAGTTAGGTGAGACTATATTTACTCTTTTTTTTTGTTGTATATGAGCTATTTTCAATTTTGTGCAGTAGAATGCCACTTAAGTAATCATATTTAAAAAGCAAAGCCGTGAAGGAGGTCGTCCCCAGCCTTCCATATAGGAAAAAAATTATCTGTTTTCTTTTCTTTTAAATGTTCTAGCATTCAATCTGTTAAAAGAAAACAATTTAAAAATAGTTGGTGTGTTATTTGACCCACTGATACTCTTCAGCAGTTATATTAATGAAACTCACTCAAGTTGTTCTCTAGGTGTTAATGCAGGTTTTAAGCAAGTTCTGATCAACGGGAAAGTTAAAAAAATGAGAACAATTGACACTGATCTGATGCAGAATAAAAGAAGACAACTTTTTTATTATTATGAAGAAATTGAAATAGGATAAAATAATGTCAAAGTTGGCTTAGAGAAATTAGGCTATGTGAAACTACGCTGCCAAATTTTCTTTTATTGAAATTACAAATTTAGTTGATTAAGTATTGATATTGATGTAATAAACTTCTGTAAGACATCTGTTCTGATATTGCTTGAAATTCTATTTCTAGAATTCTGTCGTAGTCTAGTATGAGCCACTGAAAATTATAGGAACGGAAATCACAAAGTCGGTATTTATAGAATGGAGTTGTAACTACAAATAACTAGGAATGCAAACATAGTTAATAAAACAAAAGTGCCAGTGCAAATTCTACTATCAGTGTTATTGGTTAAATAAACAGAAAGTACTTGAATAGAGAAGTGGTATTAGTACTTAGCATTGCTGTTAATCTTACTCAAAAATCTTTTTGCTGTTCACAGATAAGATTGCTACAAATAATCTGGGGTACAGTCAGAAGCAAAAAAAATAGCATAAATAAAACCCATGCATTTTTAAGTTCATTGAACAGCATTGCTCACAACTCCACTTGCTCATCAATATTTATAAATGCAAGATCACTGTCTAGAAGTAGGATTTTTAAATGCAGCAGGCAAACATAAGGCAGAAGACTAAAACTTGAATTCACATATCTGCATTAGAAACAAAAGGTCTGTTTTTCTGTGAAAGTAACCATGGGATGGCTTATAAAACACAAATTGTAAACCATCAGCAGTCTTTAAGTTCAGGTTAACACTTCCCTAAAAAAAATCTGTAACAATTAAGTAATGGAAAATGCAAGGTCTGTAGCATACAGGGGGTCCAAGTAGTGTTCCCCAACTTGGCTTCAGACATCTGTGAATCCAGTTTTCATGGAATCACAGATTCCATTTCAATTGGAAGGTACATTCAAAGACCATCTATCCCAACTCCTCTCTCATACACAAGGACATCTTTCATTAGATCAGGTTTTTCGAAGCCTAGTCCAAGCTGACCATGAACACATCCCATGATAGGGCACACACAACATTCAGAGACTCACCAACCTTGTCATAAAGAATTTGTTCCTTAGATCCAATCTAAAACTAAATCTACCCTATTTCAGTTTCAAACTGTTACCCTTTGTCCAGTCACTGAAAACCCTACCAAAAAGTCTTTCTCCAACTTTCTCATAAGCCTATTTATATTGGATAGCTGCAATAAGACCTTTCTTCTCCAGCCTGAACAACTTTAATGTTTTATTGTTCTTAAAACAATAAGATTGTTTTTGTCACAGAATTTAAGTACTTTTTTTTAAGGGGAAGATTGTGTACAACGGTCTCAATTACACCTAAGACATGCAGTGGGTGATGCCAACTGCCAGCTATTACTGAAAGCACTAATTTCAGCATAATTCCATATTAGTTATAGTTCTATGTCCTTTACAGGAAAAATACTGCAAGAACATACTTATCATATGACACAAAATATCGCTTTATTAGTGTCATCCACTGCAGTGAAAAAAAAAGCATATCAAAAGGCACCTCATTTTGAATTAGATCTAATTGTACTGCTTTTCAACCTAACCTGTTCTACTAGCAATTATAATTTAAACTATTATCTTTCACCACAAAACAACACTACCAAAGAGAATGCTGCTATTGGCATGGTTAATACTTTTTCAATTTTTGAAAGTGAATAATTTTATGAATGACAGGAATTTTGTGTACAACAGCAATTTATGTTATTTACAAGCTTCTGATATCAGGTACTTGGACTCCTTAAGGAAAACAATGTGGTTTTTCTTCCACACTGCATTTTCTACAGCTGCCAAATACTACACTTCCTAAAACTCAGTACTTTGTTCTACTTTACAAGTAGCTGCTATTTCAAAGCAGCAAGACTGGGAAGAATTGAAATGTGTCTTCTAGAATACCCATTGGCTCAATGTGCAAAAGTAAATCAGACAATCACACCTAATTTTGTTTCTTTTCCTTATTCTGTATCGTGGCCTTGTGTCTAAGGATTGCACATTATAAGCTAGGAAGAAATACTTACAGGGGTAGCAAATAACCTCATATTTAATTAGCAAATGCCTAGGAATGACACAGTCTTGCATTAGATATTGGCTTAGTTTACAGTCAACACTGGGCAATATATTCTTTTTTTTTCCCCTTGAGCATTTATGCAACATCAGAACTGTTTTGCTGTGTTTATTTTCTGCAAAGGAAGCATCAAGCAAAATGAAAAACGTAATGGTCTTTTCTTAATGATGTAGCCTCTAGGTCCTGGCTTGTGGAAGATTTCATGGAATCATAGAATGGCTTGGGTTGGAAGAGACCTTGTAGATCACCCAGCTTCACCTCCCCCTGCCACGGGTAGGGACAACTTCCACTTGACCTGGTTGCTAAAAGCCCTATCCAACCTGGCATCGAACACTTTTGGGGATGGGCATCCACAACTTCTCTGTTTCAGTGACTCATCACACTCTGAGTAAAGAATTTATTCTAACATTTAATTTAATTCTAATATAAATTTTAAAATGGTTCCCCATTTGACCTAAAACTATCAGATTGCATAAAAAGTAGCTCTCCCTTTTTTTTAAAGTCCTGTTAAGGTAGTGCTAGGCTGCCATAAGATCTCGCCAAAGTCTTCCGTTCTCCAGGCTGCACAACCCCAGCTGTCTCAGCCTGTCTTCATAGAAGACAACCCTCTGCTTGTGTTTATGGCCCTCCCAACAGATACACATCTTTCTTGTGCTGAAGACCCCAGAGCTGGCCGCAGCACTCCACGTGGGGTCTCACAAGGACAGGGCAGAGGAAGAGAATCACCTCCCTTCAACCTGTTGGACATGCTTCTTTTGATGCAGCTCAGGACACAGTTGGTTTTTCTAGGCTGTGAGTTCACACTTTTGACACACGTCCAGCTTTTCATTCACAAGAATTCCCATGTTCTCCTCAGGATTGCTCTCAATGGCTCCTCCATCTGTGTTCGTGTCTGGGATTGCCCTGACCCAGGTGCATCACCTTGCACTCGGCCTCGTTGAACCTCATGAGGTTCTCATGGGCACATTTCTCAAGATTGTCCAGGTCCTCCTGGATGACATCCCATTCTTCAGGCGTGACAACAGTAGCACTCTGTTTCATCTGCAAACTTGCTGAGGGAGAACTTGACCTCGCTGTCTGTGTCATTGAGAAAGGCATTGAGGAAGAGCACTGGTGCCAAGACAGAGACCTGAGGAACGTCACTTGTTATCAGCTCCACCTGAACATTGACTTCTGCTCCCTGGATGTGTCCATCCAGCCAATTCCTTACCGACCAAATAGTCCAGCCTTCAAATCCATGTCAATTTGAAGACAATCTGTCTTCAATTTGGAGACAAGGATGTCGTGTGAAACAGTGTCA
>VZRR01013412.1:582-42621 GCA_013398015.1 Oreocharis arfaki | reverse complement strand
TTTCTACTTACTAAAAATATATTTCTACTTTTAAAAAGCATATTTTTTTTAAAACTACAAAACTACATTCTTGCTTCAAACTGCAAAAGCTCACTGCTCTAGCTCAGGCAGCCTTCACCAAGGTCTCACATCGAAACGTATCTATTTCTATCTCTTCAGGCACAATGCTGTTTATGTCCTCTCTCAGCACCTGCGAGCTTTCTGTAACTCCATTTCCCACAGAAGGGAGAAGAGAGAAAGCCTTAATGCTGTGCAAGCATGTTCAGCAATAGCCAAAACACAGGTCTGCTGCCAGCAGTAGCACATTCCTAGCCATGAATGCAGAGCATAGCACCCAAAGGGCTGCCGTGTAGAGAGTCAATTTCATCCTGGCCAAATCCAGTGCGATGATAAACACAAATACCATTTAGAAACATAAATTTTATGAACTCTCTATGTTTCAGAGTGAATTTGATTAGTCAGTTGGATGTTAGATCTTTTTATTTTCCTTTTGAACAGAAAAATAAAAAGCACATATAGTGAAGCTTTCCACTTCTCAGAAATTGTTCAGTTTACTACAGAAATGCATTCTGGAACAAGAGAATCAGATGTTGGGTTAAGATCAGTATCATTATTTTGCTGGGAGTTGTCACCAAAAAGGAAATAGAAGTTTTTCTTTGAAGATGCAATCACAAAAGGCAAACTTATCATACTCCAGCCACCACTGAAATGCTTCATGTACACTGGAGATCCAGAAGTCACCCCTAACAAACGCGTGCACTGCTCTTGTGAAACTACCTCCAGCTCTCCACATGACATTACACTGTGATGTTTAATGTAGTTTGCATTACCTTTGTTGGTACGTGTTCTACTGTTTGTTTTATAGACCTTAACAAACATTCCTAACTACTAAAGCAAGGCCTGCAAATTCATACTTAAAGTTGGTGTTTCATTAGCCAATGCACTGCAGGTGCCAAACATGTTTAGAGGATATTAGCTAGACAAAATTGTCTTTTCTTGGTATAGCCAGGCCTGTTTTGAACCAATTGCTCTACAGAAGCATACTTAGGACTGGCCTGTTCTACTTGGTAGACTGCTTTCTGGAAAAAGTGTCCTGCTGATAGTAAAAGATACTTGCAGTCTGTCTCCTTCTTCAAATAGATCAAATTTTGCACAAATAGTAACCACAGTAGAATATTTGCAGATCGAAAACTGAGATGTATTGTGTGACACTTCAGTCACTGATTCTGCAGATACCTCTGCTTGACTGTTAAAAAAGAAACATTCTGTCTCCAGTGATTGTCTTAATACCTTCTAATACCTTAGTCTTAATACCTTTAAGTGCTTTCAATAATTTGCTCTTAATTCTAATCTTTTATTGCTAAACTATGGGTACCTAATTCACCTTATAACACCACCTGTTTGAGTAATGTAAGCTTGTTTAAGCATAGTAAACCCCAACCACACATCTTGCTTGTCTTCAAAAATTTAGCCAGGAGGAGCCACCAGGAAGTAAAAAACTAGCTTGCCCTTTAAAATAAAAAATTTAAAAGGTGTGATTTAAAGTCCCCTTTTTAGTGTTAATTTCCAGTACTTTCACTGTCTTTGCTATATGTTACTGTCAAGGTCTTGATTGCTACTATTATTGGAGTTGTAGAGGTTTTCTCTTTCCTTTCGTCCAGCAGCCTGGTACTGCCACTGCTGCTGTGTACTTATTAAGGAGGTGTGCAAAATCTACAGCAATAGGAAAAACAAGATAAGAAAAATATTTACAGCTTTTAATTAGCGTAGCAGCTAGATCATGTTTCTATGTCGCCGTAGTCAGTGCAAATATCAGAAATAGTGTGTCAAGCAGGACTAGGAAGGGATCCTTTCCCTGAACTTGGCACTGGTGTACCTTGATTCCTGTATTCAGTTTTTGGACCTCTCACTACAAGAAAGACATTGTAGTCTTGCTGGAACAAGTTTGGAGAAGGTCAGCAAGGCTGGGGAAGGGTAGGGAGCACAAATTCTATGAGTGTTGCTGAAAAACAGCAAAAAAAGCAAACTCTCTGAGATTATAATTTTTGTATTTGGGAGCAGAGCATTCTTCATTGTGACACCAGATATACGGGGCATGCCTCCACCTGTTGTACATGCTAAGTATGGAAAAAGCTCCTGTCTACATACTATATTTTACATATTCATGGGTTTTCCCAGAAGAAACACTTACACGATAGCAATTTCCTCAAAGCCATTAACATACAATCCCTCCCATCAACACATAAGGTCTTCTGTCCGTGGGGGTGTTGTTGGTAGTCAGCCACCCCGTGGTCATGTCTTACCACACAATGAACTGGTGTTATTTTTCCAGATTAGGAGAGAAGGTAACATACCTGGTCTAGTTCATTATTTTGTGAGTCCTTTGATCAATGAAGTGTGGTTTCTTATTCCTTTCCTTGGTTAATGTTCATCATACCTTTTGATTGTGGGATTCCGTAGCTTAACGAGTTTGCAAAATTATCATTGAATTAGCCCACTAGGGGCAAGCAATTCTTCACCTGGTAACATGAGGAGTAGCTGAAGGAGCTGGGGTTGTTGAGCCTGGAGAGGAGAGGGGTCAAGGAGTACCCTTCTGCCCTCTACGGCTACTTGAAAGGAAGATGTAGCCAGGTAGGGGTCGGCCTCTTCTCTCAAGTGATAAGTGACACTGTCACCTTTCCCTGGTCTTAAAATTAAGAATTAAATGTGGTTAAGTGGAAAAAGGGGTTTTTACCTCGGTATTTATTTAAGAATCCTTAGGGTGCAGCACTTCATCTCAGTAGAATGCACCAAAATGCACCCTGAAATGCATTTCTACCCAGCACCTGAAAAGCACACACAATTACAGGCCTTGCAAATCAGCATATCCATCAAAGATTCCCCAATGAGAGGCTCGAGTGAACCCCCCATCCCGAGGAACCTTCCCCCTGGATGGGCCTATCTTGGTTTACAGAATGTGTTCTAGAGAGGACCTTGGTGCCTGAGGCTTTCTGACCCCTGACTGCGAAGCTTCCAGGTGTTTGGTCTCCTGGCTTAACGGAATAGTGGGTCCCAGCTTGGTTATCTGACTTAAGGAATTGTAAGTATGTGGGCTGAAAGTACTAAGAGTACATAAATGCTCTATAAAGGAGTATCTAAAAGGGGTATAAATGGAAAGGCAAAAAATCATCATGGCATCAACACCATGAGAAGAAACAGCTTCAAGTTTGATATCAGGAAAAATTTCTTCACTGAAAGAGTGTTCAGAAACTGGAAACAGGATGTCCAGGGTAATGGTGGAATCACCGTCCCTGCCAAGTGTTCAAAAGGCATGTGGGTGTGGTAGTTGGAGACATAGTTTGTGGTAGTTGGAGACATAGTTTGGTGATGACCACAAAGGGGCTAGTTAAATGGTTGAACTTGATGATCTTAGAGGTTTTTCCCATCTTGACCTTAACAATTTCATGATTTTATGAATATATGAATTGCAAGGTTCCAGAGTCACCACATGTAAGTTGTGCAACTAAGAAGAAATGTGATTTTTTAGACTTAGTTCTTGATTACATTTTGTTTCCAAACCATCTTGAATGAAAGGAAAGCAAGTGTTTGTGCTTTATACAAGCTTTCAGATAAGAGTGGAAATAGATTTAATTCATAGCTTCTGCAAAAATAAATAATACCTTCTGCTAAATTTACTGCAGAAATATTCAACTTAGTAAGATTAGGTGGTATAAACATGAGGTGGAAAACACTAGTATAAGGCCAGTGGGAAGTCACTGAATATCACAGGCATCAGAATATATTTCTCGTATTTAAATTATTCTGTTTATTAAAAAATAAAACTGTTTCAATTTAAAAAGAGAAAATATGTTCCTTTCAAAATCAGTGTTGATACAAAGCCTAACTCATATGTTGTATGGTACACATTCTCTGTTTTAATGTGGCACTTCCAGTCATTCCTTTCTTTTATATTTGTCATATTTCCTGAGTCTGCCTTACAGAAGTATTTTGATATAGCAGATTTTTATCATAACCAGTAGTTTATAATTATGAAGTATATGTTTCACATTGACAAATGAGAACACTCACACATTTTGGTTGAATTTTTTAAACAAGTGTCATTTCTATGATGCTTTTGTGTTGTGTTTTTTAACTGCTTGTGAAATAACAATTGGAAGTGAAACTGGACAGAGGGAAACAAATTTTCAAGAAAATTTATTGTAACCCAACAGGTAGGAAACAGAGTACACACAGCAAAAAACCCAGTATGAACCTGACACTACATTCATTATTGATGTGATAATGTTATTTTGGTTGCCTTTAGATATATTTCAGCTACATAAACAGAAATAATCCTGTGAGTTTATTTAGGCTTTTGCAAAACAAACAATCAATCAAGCAAACAGATGAATTAAAGGACAGACATCTTTTGCCTAAGTATATGGAAGAAATTTCAACAGAAGAGTAACAAGTGCTAATGGTAAGGACAAAGCTATTTTTCTCAAACTGGGAATCCCTACATCTTCTATGGTATAATGTATGAGATGCCACCAAAGGTCAATCGTCATCTTTCACTCAGGGAAGTCTCCCTGTTCTGCCAGCTCCCTGTCCCAGCGATCAAATAGACACTATAGATGTATGTTTTTGTAATCTGGTTTCTAGCTGGAGTCTAGCACGCTTTTCTTTCTTTTTGCTACATGGTTTAAGAAACCTCTGTAACATCTGACAAGTTTATGTGACTTCATTAATTCCCTTCTCTTGATTGACATTCAAAGGAGTCATTGATTCCAGCATGAACAAAAAAAAGAGAGATGGAAACAGTGTTCGACAAGAAGCTAAATAATTTAGAAAGTAGGAGAATTGAGCTGAAAAACTGTAGTGAAATTCTTGCTTGAAGAAAAGACAAATCTGAAAATCATGAACAGGAATAGAGGTCCAAACCTTCAGGGTCTGAGAAAGTATATAGAAGATTATATAATCTTTTAGTAGTTTGTTGAAAATTAGCTCATACTCTGTTGTGAGGCCTCTAACAAGGTCCTTAGTCTTTTTAAAAGTCTTGGGACAAGTGTGACAGGTTTATTTTTCCTATTACAAGCATTTTTTCCCCTACTTCATCTTAATGGAATTTTAAAAAGGTAGCAATAGTATTTAACTTTCAAAAATTCTTCTTTGCACTTGTGAAATTTAAAATCAAACTAAATAGGCGAGGCACTTACCTGTTGTAACTAGAGAAAGATTATACCAGAAAACATTATTTAATCCCATCTTTGGGCAAAAAGGTTTTGCCCAAATATCTGCCACTAAGTCTGTGGATGCTGGTGTGTGGCATAAGCAGGGAGCTGGTGAGACTGCTGCTCCACTTGCACCTTCAATACTGGTAGGGAATTGATAAGGTCTCCATAACATTAGGGGTAATCCTGACCCCAAACAACATTCATTCTGCCAAGGAAACTGGGGGAAAAAAATAAAAATACTGTAATTCTCTAAGAACTTTTGTCTTGGTTCCATATCTTTATCTTGATTGCACAGCACACTGACTTATTCTACCAGTGCTCTGTTTCTAGCTATTGGAATTGACGTAGCTCCATTTCAACCAGTGAAGCTGTGCAGGCCTTTAGCAACTGAGGATTTGTACTTCATTCTGGTGCATAGAATGAGATTTTTCATACTTTTCATATTTCTGTAGACTCTGGCTTAATATGCTACATCTATTGCCCTTCAATTACTCCGTATTTTTGGTTTAAATACAGTGATATTGAAACATTTCCTCTCAAGTACCTTGATGCTGTGCAATCACTGACCCATAATTGTATGTTTATTTCTCAATTATGCAAATCCTTGCACTCTGACTGAGAAAGGTTTGATTTACATAATTATTAGACTGTTATTTCTGAATAACCATGGAGTGTCTATCAGATATTTCCATGTTAACTTGCTGTAGACATCAGATTGACATTCCCCTAAGCGACAAAACTTTTTGTTTCTATGCCTACTATATCTCTTTCTTTGCCTCAGAAAATTAAATGCAACTTATCTCCAAGAAGAAATCACTATTTCAGAAGAGGTAGAAGAACTAAAGGCTTGACAGTAACCTAATCAATGAAGACTGACTGGGTGATGAATTAGTGTGTCCTTCTCTATAAGCCCTTCCTTTCCTTTCTCTCTCCTTCAGCCCTCTGATCTAGAGGATCATGTTGTGCATTTGAAGAATGCAGGTGGTTTGTATATCAAGACTCTCAAACAAAAAATCTCAAATCAAACAAAAAAAAGAGAAGTAAAATAAAAGGAAATCAGTTTCAAGTCATGGGGAACAAGTTTTGTACACACAGAATTAAATTATCAAGAAGAAAAAGAGAATTCTGTGAAACCAACAAACTTCAGGCTAAATGTTCGCTACCTATGACTTGTAATAAAATCTTTTTATGGAAGTAGAAATCGTCAATTTTGATGTGATTCAATTTTGACTTCACATTGTGAAAACGCCTTGAAAAATCTTAACTAAAAAACGCCATTTGAAGGTTTATTCTTTTCCCTTATCTGTCAAAGTATGGTTAAACTGATAGTTTTTTGTTGTCCATCTAACACTGATTAAAAACAATTTATAATAATTTTTGTCATTTTTTCTTTTGGATGTGTCTTGTTTTGTGGGTTTTTTTTCTATTAAAAAGTGCAATTGCATTGATTTTAAATCAGTAAAAACCCTTCTTAAAATAAAAAGGATATCAGCTGCTTCGAGAACCTGTAGTACCTACAGCCTAAAGGAATTTATGAGAATGAACATCAAGAAAGAAAGTATTGTAATGCTCAGGCCTGATGACATGTGACACACTGGTCAGGTAACTGTTCTGAGGAGTGAGATGTTCATTGATGATGTCCACAAATTTTGTAATATAATTTCTTATCATTCTAATTGACAAGGAACTGAGGTGTTTTTGTTGAGAAGTGGACATGCAATGCTATGTATGCAAAACAGACTGAAAATTTTGATACTGGTACCGATGTTCCAAATAACCAAAAATATTATATTAATCTGTGGCAGAATTACAGAATTTTTGCTAGCCAGTCAGCAACTATCACAAAAAAGTTTGGTGTCAGAGTGTCACTAAGCCCTTTTGAATTATGCGTCTTGTAATCATAGAGATAATGACATTCGGCTTAATCTTATGTGACTCAAAATTTGTAGTTCTTTCCTACTGTGATGGGGTCGAGTTTATGAAGCTTAAATATCTGGTGTTGTTGCAATTGCATCTTGCACCCTCTCTGGTGGGAGAAGTTTATTGCACACACCAGGAAACAGGTCTGTGTGGTGAATGTTATCCTTTGCTAAACCTTCAGCCATCTTACAGACATAAACATATTTTCTGAGGTCCTGTCAGGTACCGATTTTTTGGTTGTATAAGGCTTCTTAAGGGATCATATTTTTTATCTTTTATTTCATTCAATTTTTTAAATTTGGTGACATTATATACCATTAGCAGCAGGAGAAGATTTCCATTGCAGTGAATTAACAGGATGTTATTGCTGTTGTTATGCATGCCATATGTACAATTATTCCACTTAGTTTAAATTTTAATTGAGCAGAGAGAGAGACTTGTTTGCAATTAGTAAGATGATTTTTTTTCTCCTTACTTTTTCCGCTTTCAAAAGGCTAACTAAAGACATGTGAGAGAACAGTCTACATTTATTCTGAAGCTGACACAAAAGAAATGTTTCCTGCTTTAATTATCACTTTTTTTTAGCAGAATTCATACATGATATGAATTATTTACTCTGTAGGTGGCTCTCTTTTTAGAAAAGATTTCCATATTTTGAAATTGGTAAAAAAGAAATTAAAGAAGGAAATTGATGGTTTTGAGCATTAAATATAATCACAATTAAGTTAGATTGTTTTGTTTTGGTTTTGGTTGGTGTTTTGTTTGTTTGCTTTTTTGTTTTCCACATGTTCTTCAAACTCTTCTATGCAATTTTTGTTATCGTGTGTCACCATCTCCTACATTCTCCGACAATGTGATGATGACATTGGTGCTTTATCAGTGTGATGACTTGCCTTTCTGTTTGCAGGATTCTCTTTGTACCTGTTTTGCACCCATGCAAGAGTGCTCGTGAATTCTGATGTCAGAGAGAAACACAGCTGTTTCAATTTATAGAGATTAAAAGATTAACTCATATTCCAAGACAGGTAAATAAAGATTGATTTTAATATGTTATTTCCTTTAAACAGTGACCTTCAGATGCTAAGTATGAGAACTTTATATCTTCCAGAGAAGATTTACAGGTAATAAGTTTGTCTATTGCTTTAAAGTGACACGTTGTATAGTCCCTGTTTAGGCTCTACTTAGGAGGTGCAATAAATGTACAAAAACCTTATGGTGTAAATATAGTTACAAAGTCATGGAGCTGAAGCATCTAATGTTTCTTTCTGGCACTGTGGCTGAAAGTAAGATGCGTTGGTGTAAGGTTTCTACTGAAGCAGACAAATCTTAATGGGTTATGAAATAATTCAAGTTAAGACAGTGTAACACAGAAACTTAACAATGTTCATTTTTTGCACAAAGAAGACCAAAGTGTCTTCTGTGTAATTGCCTTTCCAACTCATATTCTGAGTGCTTTTGACTGCACTTATCAAGGAGAATTTGTTTTGCTGTTGATTCTAACATACAGTTTCTTATTTCTCTTCTATCTCCTGCTGTGTGTTCACTTAATAGGAATATCAGAAGGTTAAACAAGAAGTATTTATTCTCAGAGAAAAAAATTTTACTCATGACATGAAAAGAAAGAACTACTGGAGCAACATAGAATACATATTAATGCCTTGGAATGAGAAGTGAAAGACAAAGAGCAAGTGATCTTAAGATCCACAGAAGACTATGAAATTGCCCAAGAGGACCAGGCTGCAAATAATTTCAAAAGCATGAGGTAGTAACTTGCTTTCTCAAAAATCTTCAAATTAAATGGTGAACTGCTGAGTCCAGATCTTTGTAAAACTCACTGCTGAAGGGAAACTGGTTTTGAAAAGTCATTGTATCTAAACACTTGCTTAGTTTTTCAGCACTTTGGTCAAAATCGTGGATGCTCCACATCTGGAAGTGTTCGAGGATAGGCTGGATGGGGATTTGAGCAACCTTGTCTAGTGGAAGGTGTCCCTGCCCACAGCAGGGAAGTTAGAACCAAATGATAATGGAACAACCAAACAATAAACCAGCCAACCAAAAAAAAAAAACAAAAACCCCAACAAAAAACAAAACAACCCACCCCAAAACACAAAACCAAAAATAGAAAAAGAGAAGAATATCTTTGCTATTTCTGCACCATGACAGCTGGGGAAATCTAGAGCAATCATTTCAAACAGAGATAATTTTATTTCTCATTTCATACTAGCTGTTTGACCTTATTGTAGGTTTCAGTAGGTGTGCAGTGATTCCTGGAATTTTATTTAATTGGCTTTTTCAGTCAAACTGCATTTCTCAATGATAGCTAAAAAAATTTTTAAAAGCCCGAACCTGATGTACATTGTGCTATAGTAATTTTATTTATGTTGTGTCCAAACACTATTGACTATTGTTGGCTTTTTTTAAGTAGGTTTCCTGGACCATAACTACAGTTCTGGTTATTTTCAAATAGACAATGTCAGCTTAGCTGTTCATATCTCCTCAAACAATGCAGTAATTCATAATCTTGTTATGCCCTTCTCTTCTTGTAATACACAGAAAGTACAGTGTATTTTCAGTCAGGAATTGACTAAACAGTAGGGAAACTGCTTACATTTTTAGCATAGCTGGAGTCAATTTTCATTTAATTTTTCCTTTAACAATTTCCTGCATAAATAAGCAAACTAAAGAAAATTAAATATTATGGGCATAAGGGGTACTTGAAGTGCCCTGTGCTGGCAACACTCCTAATCATACAGCAGTGCAGTCTAGTCTAGTGAGTACTTGTGCTCTGTGACGCTGAACTGTGGAACTGGAAAAACTCAGTAAGCACACAGTTACAAAGCTAGGATATGCTCTGGGTACTAATGAAAACTAAGCAAAGCTCCCAAGCACTTAGTTTGTCTGTGGACGGGTTGCAGTGCAGACTGTAGAAAAAACAAGAGTTAGCGAAGCTAGCTTGCATTCTGGGATCAGTCCTTTCACAGTCTGGTTTAACTTTACAGGCTGGTTTACCCTGCTTATCATATGAAGCTCTGTGCAATAGCTGCTAGATGTTACCAGTGCAAACTCACTTGTTTAGATATGATTCATGTACCCGTACCACACACATCTCAACTTCCAAGACTCTGGCTCCACAAGGTTTAGTACTGCCTTGGGGCAGAGTCGTGATATGCTCTTGGAAGCATTTTGAAAATGCGACTATACTTTATTTTTTCAATTAGAATATTCTAGAGGGCTGTTAAAGCCTAAAGTTGTTTCAAGCTCAAGAGAAATTTCTAAGACAGATAATTTCCTTTCAGACAGATTAAGACTGAGTATCTGCAACATTTGAAACAGTGTTTCAAAGGACATTAAAAAACATTTAACTATCTTTGTCTCCACACAGTTGTCTTCAAACCAGTTGCCACCGTGGCATTGGAATTTTCTCCTTTCTCTTTCCTTGTCTTAAAGAACTGGAGGACTGATGACAAGGGTTTCCAAAAAGGTGAGGATTCTTCATAAACATCTGAGCGAGAGAGTATCACAGCACAGAAAATTTAACATGCCCTCTGTATGCTGTCTCTACTTCATGTTTTATTACTTTCAAATCAGCAGGGAAAAAGAGACCAATTCTATCTAGCGTGCTCAAAATGCTAATAAATATGAAGGAAAAAAAGTAAGTAAAATAGTTGATGGAGAAACATTAAATGAAATTTGTGATTGTGTGATGCCTCCCAAATTATACCAACACAGTAGGGGATTTTATGGCTCTAAATGATTGCTGTTTTGAAGTGAAAGGCTGTTGTTCGGGAGTCCTAAGGTGTATAGCAGATGGTACTGAACTGAAGCTGTGGAGGATATTCACAGCAGAAACAAAAAAGTCTTAAGATGGAATTGACAGGTTGTACAAAGGTGAAAATGCACCCCAGTATCTCAATATTATTACCTGAAGTATTATGAAAAAACTAGATTAGAATGGCATGTTGACGTACAGTTATTAACTAGTGTTTAATTTCTTTTGAGCCCATCTGGAATACGTCTTCTAATAATTAGGTAAAACAGTGTGATTGCTGTGTTTAATAATTATAGAACTGGCTATTAATCTTTCCATCCTACTTATGAGGTATGAATAGACACTTTGTGGATATTAAAATCAATGTTTTTGTTTAGGTTATTTTACTTTTGTTTTGGTGTAATTGCTATGAATTGTAGAAAAAATACAGGTAAATGAACTGTTCTAGTTTTAATTTATCTATGTTTGTCCTGAACTCTAAAAACTTAGAAGAATAATATAGAGAATACACAACAGCCAGATTGTGTCCAGCAATGCTACAGTTGTACAAAGCAAGTTGTCTGAGAGCTATATAGTCAACATTATGATCTATTTTGAAGATACCAGGACAGTCTTAAACTCAACTCCCAAAGGCTTTTCCTCCCCAGCTGATGCAATAACGCTCTGTTTATTCACTTTAAAATTAATAATGCAAAGATAAGTTTTTTGAATATAAGTGTTTGATTTGTAATAAATGGCTTTGATAGAATTTGTTTTACTTAGTTTCTTGGCAGCAGTTCCAGGAACAAAACTGTTGTCTGTGATGACCTAGACTTACAGACATTCTAGCACTGAAAAACACAATGTTGTATTTTCAGGGCCCACAAACTGACTTTCGGAAGCCAAGGAAGTTGGTTAGCTTCCTACTGGCATGCTTGGAGCTGTACCAGTTAGCCATACCTTTTTAACAACTTAAAAGAGTGTTGTTTCATTTCTGCTCTTCCCCCCGCCCCCGCAAGGATTCTCATATTATAATTGGTCAGATTCTCCACTGACGAAACTATAGTATAATATGAGTCTGGGCAGTCCTTAAGTGAGATCACGACTGTCAAAATGTGTTCAGAGAAATTTTCTGGATAAAACTCTTTATGCTGTTCGGATGAGAGGCTCAGCTATAGCAAAAAATTAACTTTTATGTGTATTTTTTCATAGTTGGCAAGAATTCCCACTGCTAGCCACTAAGCTACAGGGCACAGTATGGGTTATGAAGTTTTGCAGAATGTATTCAAAGATGCTACTGGAATTGAGAGTGAATCTAGAAATATTTTTATAGGTCATGTAAATATTTATGATGTGAGTGTGAAGATAATCCTATTTGCACCTAGAGAGAGCAGATGTTCAGCAAAAGGTTCTATTTGTATATAAGATTTTCTACCACCAGTGAAATTTTTCAAGAAACTGGAAGACTACAGACTTTAATTTCCCTGTGGATACCTTTTAAATTATTATTATTACACGTGGAATCACAGAATAATTGTCTCCTACGATACATATAGGCCTTTCATGATGTAGTATTGGGATAAAGATGTGACAGTCTGCTTTGTTGAAGAGGAAGATGTCTAGATCTTCAGTTAGTCTCTTTCTTTTCCTTAATGCGTCCTCCCCATCCCCAATAAAAAAGCAACGGAAGTAGGCAAAGTGACCTATGTTTGTTTTCTGTGGAAGGCTGAGTTTGTTGGGTTGCTTGTGTTGAACACTTCTCAGTGGGAAGATAATTATCAGCTGCCACTCCTTCATATAGTACAGTGCCACGTGGTGCCTTCACAGCTGCGAGAGCAGGTCCCACCAGGCCTGAAGGAATGAAAAGACAAAAATTTTCCTAAGGATGCACAGCAGCTTTGGAAGCTTGGAGATCTGGGTAAAATGTTCTTGTCCTTGCAGCACAGACCAGAATATGCTGCATAAGACCACAGCTACACTTTGAATGTTTTTCTCTAAGCTGATGAATTTCATATTGGAGAGAAGAGGAAAAGAAACACCCTAATGACAGGCTTCAGAAAGGGTACCCAGGCATCCTGTGGGCAACCTCCAGGCCCTGAACTGGATGAAAAACTTCCAGAGCCACCCAACACTCCAGCAGATCCTGCAGTCCTGTGTCCATCAGGAGCTGAAAATCTTTGCCATGGTGATATTTGTGCAACAGTGTGTGTGCATGGCTGTGCAACGGTGCACCAGAGGCTGTCTGCTGGGTTGGCAGGGCATTTCTACCAGGGGGTTTCTATCAGGGGATAACAAGGCAGCCTGCATATGTCCCTGACCCTGCTGACTCCCAAGGTCTCTCACTCCAGTCCCAGCCTCCTTCTTCAGTGCTGCAAGACCCAGTGCCAATGAGCTCCCCAACACCTCCTCCACTGCCAGCAGTGGGGGTTTAAGTTAACTGCAGTTAACCAGAAGTCATCCCTTTCCTGCAATTGCCATCCCTGCAGAGCATGAAGAGACTCAGAAGGAAGCAGGGGAGGCTGTGCCTAGGCCCTCCACTTCCCACCGGGGCAGTGAAAGATCCACAGTGCACCAGATGAGGATGAGTAGCCCTGACATCTCTCCAGCCAGCTGGAGGCTGACACTGCATCGGTCACTTTGGAGGGTGTCTTGGGGGCTGACCAAACCAGGACTGTGACGCTGTGTGGGGTGGCTGGGAAGAGCACAGCCTCCTTCCCGAGTAGCGTCCCTTCGATGCTCGGTTGGGGTAGCACAAGCCCTCTGGCAGTGCCCTGACACACCCGTGCAGGTGGAGGCACGCTGAGACACAAACACACACAGAGAAGCAGGATCTCTCTCTAGCGTCACCAGAGACAAGGAGGCAGGAGGGATCCTTCATATGCTGTTCCATGGGAGGGTTTATTATAGTCACACCATGAAGGGAGCCAGGAATGAAAGCCCTCAAACAAAGGGGTGTCTAGGTTTATATATGGGGGAGGGAAAGCATCAGGGACCAGCGAACTGAGGGCACAGGGGCGGTTCATAGGAAGGGTTAGGGCACAGGTGTTAATGAGGGAGCTCTAAGGGAGCAGCTCTCAGGGAGCAGCGAGGGAGCAATGGCCCATGAGGGAAACAGGGAAATAGGAGAACCTTATAGAGAAGGTAAAAGGGGGCAAGGAGTCCAACGGGCCAACTGGGGAGTAGAACTGGGGTACATCAGCATAATGAAACAAAGCATCCTGGGAGAGGCTTTTCACTCCCTAACCAGGGCGTGAATTTCCTAGAGGCTGTCCCGACAATGGACTCTCTTAGTCCATTGTTTATTAGGCTCACCGGCTTCCACAGGACTGAGCCATACCAGCGCTCAAGGGTTCCCAGCCCTCCAGATCAAACTATTCAAATAAAATAAATGCATGAAAACTACATGAAAAGTCTTGGTGTTATGAACAGGGCACGTGGTGTTGCTGTCCTCAAGGATTTTTGCTTTTCTTGATGGGTGGGTCGAGATGTTTGTGGAGAGGTCCTTCTGCGTGTGTCGGGTTTTTCCAGACTGTCTCCCTGTTCCCCCTGAATGCAAGTGGTGGCCTGCTCCAAGCCCATTTCTGTAGCTGGTCCCGAGGCAGAAGTTTCCAGCTGGGGGGGTCTCCAGATCCAGTTTGTGCCTCACAGCTCATCACCCCAGGCTGCTGATGAGTTCTCCAACCCCACTCTCTGCCCCCACATCCTGGTTCTCTGCCCTCCTACTAGCCTGTGCTGCCTGGTGCAGTCTTGCCATGGCCACAGCCAATTCCTTCCCCGTGCCTGGAGTCACAACTTTGTGCTGCTCTTTGTGTCACCCCAGGGTCGTACCCACCAAGGCAGGAGCCCCAGTAAATTAATGAAGGAGAAGCCTGAAGTCTTGCCCCTGGGGAGGGACAAAGCCAGGCACCAGCACATGCATTAGGCTGCTTGGCTGATGAGCTGCCAGAGAAAGGCAACCATGCTGCAGCCCTCGTGCTATGATCCAATTACTCTGCCTGAATTAAGGGGAACGAGACCATATGTTGAAGTTAAGAGTATGTATTTTATTCCACAGTAAATGTGAGGAAGAGAGATAGGAACAAATAGGAAGAGAGAGAGGGATGCATGGGAGAGAAAGACAGTAAGAGAGAGAGAGACATTAAGCCGAAGGTATCACCACCATGTGGATCCCTGCAGCATCCTTCTTCACCCTGGCCTCCTCCTTAGTGGGGGTCCTTAAGTTGTTCTTCTGGAGGTACCACCTTTATACAGTCCAAGACCATGGGTATCCATGGGGCATAGATGTCATTCCCATAACTTGACATGATATGTGCATAAGCACTTTCTCTATTTCCCACAGTTTGTCATGGTGGGAATTTTCATCTGGATGCTAACTAAATCTTGATTTCCATTAGTCCTAGAACTGACTCCTTCCTGCTGCTCTGTTTGTGCTTATCCCAAGTTCCTATTGTGGCTTATGAGAAGTTCCTTCCATGGCTTTGACAGTGTTTTGAGACAGTCCGACTGCATTCTTTAAGTCCTTACACCTTGAGCTCAGAGTTACTTGCTTCCTTCCAGTTTCAAGCTTGGCAATGGCATTTCTTCTGCTCTGCTTGGAAAGGATCCCTCTTTGTCAGACGTTTGGCAGATGGATGGAAGGTGATTGAGAACATTGGTTTTGCCTAGTTTGGAGAAAAAGAGGCTGGAGAGTGACTTCATTGCTCTCTACTACTTCCTGAGAAGAGAAGGTGTGTGGCGCTGTACCCCTTTCACTGATCGCTTCCTGCCCTCTCCATGGGGTCTGCCTCCTTCCCCTGCCCCTAGTCCTGGCCACTCCTCGAGTTCTCCCTATTGGTTCCTGTATCCCAACACCGCCCATGTACCACCCCTGTGCCCTGAAACCATTTGCCCATGTGCTCTCCCCGCCCCCCTGGGACCCGGGTAAACTGAGGCTCCAGGGGCTGTGGCTCTCTCTCTCTCTCTCTGCCCCTGGGAGCAGCCTGCCAACAGCTCCTCTCNCAACACCTAGCACTGCAACAAAGGTGGAGAGGAGTTTGCTGATCTCTTCTCCCTGGGATCCAGCAACAGGACGTGTCGGAAAGGTTCAAAGCTGCATCAGAAGAGGTTTAGACTGGTCATTAGGAAATATGTCTTTACTGAAAGAATGATGAAACACTGTCACAGACTTGCTGGAGAGGTGGTTGATGCCCTGTGCTTGTCAGTCTCTTTATAAGAGGCATCTGGACAATGCCCTTCATAATAGACTTTAACTTCTGGTCTGCCCTGAAGTGGCCAGGCAGCTGGACTAGATGATCACTGTAGGTCCCTACTAACTATTCTATTCTATTCTATTCTATTCTATTCTATTCTATTCTATTCTATTCTATTCTATTCTATTCTATTCTATCCTATTCATGTTTGATTTCACATAAGATAAAACCTAGGAAGGTTTTGCAGGAATTTATGGAAGGGTGTTGAGTCAGGAAGTTTACAGCCATCTTGAATTTGCATTGAAGTTTAAAAAAACCTCACCAACCCCAAGCATTTGTATTCAGGGATTTCTGTGCACCTGTATGAGAGAGATGGTATATACAAGCACACGAGTACATGTAGGTACATGCAACCCCTCCTTGCCTGTGTATATTGTAAATGTGTTTACACATATACACACAATCCTACATGCATAAGTATATATTTACTATCATAGATGAGATCTGTTCAAGCTTTGAGGTTTTCTGACTGCAACTGGAAAGCATATAGCTTATATGGTAAATAAGTTACTGATTTAATATTTCACGAAACATCGTAAGTGGTTAAAGCTCTACCTTATCCAGCTGTTCAACCTGATGTATTATATTTCACATAAAAAAATCAAAGCTGTCATATTCCATTTAGAAAAGGCTGGTAAGAGTAACATTGATATTTACAGCTCCATAAAGTGAAGCAATAGCTAAGTCTTCTTAATACCAAACTTATCAGACTAGCTTTGTGTACTGAGGCTTTGATGACTAATTAAATTGTAGTTGGCACATTTGATAATGAAATGTTAAACTCTCAAAAGTGATTAAGAGCAACAATGGAGAAACTGTCTGGGAAGGGGCATTTTCCTTCTTTACCCTTGTTTCCATCACTCTAAAGACTGCAAAAATATTTCACTGGCAAATTTGATGCAGAGAAACCTGTCGTTTACCTTCTTCGGACATGATATAAAGGCTCCAGGGACTCTCTCTGTAAACACTTACTATGTGTCTAATTGGGTGACCCAAAGTTAAACAGCAATGTTCTGAAATAGCTGTCTAGAGCAAATGTCAAGCTGACTCACGAGTGGGTTCTGTCTGCTGCAGTCATTTCTGTTCTGAATCTCAGGCTTTTTGTCTTGCATGTTAAAAATATGTTGTGGAAAAGATAGTCTCTTGCCTAAAGAACTTGGAATTGAGTTTCTGTCAGTAACCAGTATTAGCCGTAAGCAAAATGTAACCATTAAATTAAGCTGGATTTATTACACTGTTTCATCACAGAAACAGCTCAGTCCAGCTGAATCACAAGTGCCATTCTTTTAATATCCTAAATGGCATTGAAACCAATGTCAGGAGGGTACAGAATCCTCTTTCTTACCCTGCTGCAGGGCAACTGAACTCCTTTGCACAAAACGAAATAAAATGGATTGGCTAGGGCCTCTTCTTTTTTTATTCCCAGCATTTTATGGTAGTCTTTGACTTGGGACAGTACTTTTGGAAACACTGGGTTCAAATGCTTGTTGCTAAGTAAGAAGTGTTGTGATTAACATCATAGATTGAGTTCCTAATGCAAAAATTTGTGTAGAAAGGAGAAAAACCACTTCATTCTGAAGTATGATGACAAAATCACTTGTTGTGACTTTAGTTAAAGCAAACACATGCTTATATGCAGCAACCTAAGGCAAACGCAGGTCTGTGTTTGCAGCTTGCAGTATATCTGCTATCTTGAGAATCGTTAGGAAGGGTGTGTTTTGTCAGTCTTTGTGGATTGACTCTTCCCTGATAAAACAGAAGATCTTCTAGTAATGTAACAGAGGAGACCTTCTGGAGTTGTGGGATCTGTCTCCTAAAATCAAATATTCATGAGTTTGGGCAAGATTTTTAGGCTTGTGTTTCTGAACGTGGGGGAGAAATCATTGCTGGAAGGTCCTCTGTAGATCTGACATTTAATCTCCTAGAGGATTATTTTTGAAACTATTATCTTCAGGAGTTAATGACTGCCACCCCTGGAGTTGACTGGTTTGCGTTTTTCTGGTTTGTTTTCTTTTTTTCTGAATTTGTTACAAATTTGTTTATGACATTATAAGTGGCTATATTCCAAGTTTGAATATATTACACTTCAGCCAAAATGTTAGTTTGGATTTTGATATATTGTTTTCTATAGATCTTGTTTATTCCAGCAACTTGAATGATTACGAGCCATTCAAGTTCTTTGAATTTCTTTTACCTAATAAGTCGCATGTTACCTATCCCAGGTATGATTCTTCCTGTTCAGTTTCAAACTCTGTGAAGCCTTCCTGGGCTGCAGGTAGTCATCAATGTATTTTCTACTTTAGAAACAATTTAAATCTCTAAATCTGTAAGATTTTAAAGGTAGCAGCTGCTTTTAGATACCAAAAGCCACGACCTTTGTGTGAGGGAGTAAAAAAACCACAAGAGTCTTCTAATCCACAATCTTGGAATTGTGGATCTCACAACTGGCTTCAGCAAACATGGTGTTCTGGCTAATGTCTTTTTGCAAGTTATTTAATTGAACATGTTCTTTCTTTATCTTTTCTGAGAGAACTATTAAGATACAAATATAAAACATATAAAGAACAGTGTGGTTCTTCTTTCTTTTTAAATTTTTTTTTATTATAATTTTACTTTTGAAGTGGGGGTGTTAAGTCTGGCAACTGGAGACAGTATGATAATTCTTATGGCTAGGATGGTAGAAGGAGAACTACAGTTTGGAGAGAATTTTAAGACTATTTGTGTTACATTCTTGAATCTAGTTTGGGCCAATCAAAAAAAGAATTTCTAATGGTGTATCTTACATAAGTCAAAAAAGGCACATCCCATTATTTTAAAGACTATAAGGCCTATAGATATGTGTGGGTTTGGTGAGATTTTTGGCTCCTGGGTATGAATATTTTTGGGTTCTTTTTCTGATTCATTATGCCTAAAACTACTACTAAAATATGCTTTAAAGCACCTCTGTGCAAAAGATATTTAAGGTATGGTATTTTTCTCTTATTTTAGGATAATTTTTTGTTTATCTCTGCAGTTTCCACTACATAGTGATTTTTCTGCTGTTTCTGTGATACCTTAGCCAATTATCTCTCCCTCTATCTCTAATTATTCTGAAGTCTAAACCCTTTTGCAAATTATTATTCTGTCTGTAATCACTAGTGCTGCGAGATGTGGCATGTCATACATAAATGCTATATTTTAATTGTGAATCCAGTCTGCAGTATTGTCTGCTTTTGTAAACTGTCATTATCTACTACCAGCTTTGTTCCTCATACTAATTTATAAGTTGATACATGCATTCATATGTGTGTCAACACGTGAAACATATGCCAGTATAGATTGCCTAATGTCCGTGCCAACAGAATGCATTTCTTGGAAACAGCAGCATTCACACTTAAGTTTTTTCTGCTTGTTAAGTTTTCTTCCTTCCATAATTGTTGGATGCCTTCCAGCTTATTGTAAATTCTTCAAAAGCTTTTTTGCTGGATGCTGTAAGTTGACTGAACAGTAGGAATTGGATACTTGTTTAATACAGATAGCTTTTCCCTGAACCGCTCTGAGAATTTAGAAAGGATTCAATTTATATGTTGCTCTGGAAAAGCCTTATTTGTACTTACAGTATAATTTGCAAAACCATGCTGTCAGTTAAATTCACATTGTCCTTTTTTCCTCTTTTCTGCAAGTTGCTTGTAAATACATTTCTGCTGGAGTAATTGTTGAAGACACAAAAAGAAAAAAAGGAAAATCTCTGAATTCCTTACAAGCCTTTTTTGTTCTTTTTGGGTTTTTTTCTTTTCTTTCTATCATAGGATATCTATTGTAAAGAATAATCTTTGTAAGTTACTATTAGTTTCTAGACTCAACAGAAAATAACATTCCTAGTTTTTACAACCAGACTTGCTCCAGAGTGGTTTTTATCTTGTATTAACTAGCTGATTGGTGTTAGAAATGTTTGCCACGAAAAACTAGGATCTGGCTTTTTCGAGTGTTACTGATGGGTTTTTTTCTGGAATTTGCTGTGATGTACTGAACCACTTTGTTTCCCTTATTACAAAAGATATTGGATTAGCAGGTCTAATATATTATTATTTATCTGATCACGTTTCAAGTCATAGATTTGAAATACTACCGGATTACACAGATTTTAAAAAGCTTTGCGTAGCTGGATTGAAGGAGTGTTAGTACTACCGGCAATTATTAACTAAACTTTTCCAAAACATAACCTAAGCTAAAAACCCCATGTGATCAGACATCTGTTAACTTCATACTTCTATTGGCATTTGTGTGAGATGCATAGAATTCTCTTTCACCTTTACTACACACAAATAAATCTGTATCTTTCCCCTGCAGATATCTTACTTTTACTCAGTCACTAAGTTAGATTCACTATCCACATAATTTATTTCCTTTTAGTCTATTAGAGATAATGAACCCTGTGCTGTAATGTAACTAGAGGGTTAGGCAGTAGAAACGATATTTATAGAATATTTTTGTTATTGCAAATTGGCTACTTTTGATGTACTCTGACACAGGCACTGTATCTTGTTGAAGTGAAGAATGCGGACTAAGAATGCCTGATCCTCATGCCACTAAATTCTCAATCCCCAAATCATTATTACTCCCTGAATAATAACGATTGCATCAGTGTCCCCAGGAAATATCTAAAATTAAACAAATACCATTTTTAACAATCAAATCTCAGCTGAATCTTATTTTGATATAGAGATGCAAGTTTTGAAATTTTACAGTAATTGATTTAGAGCACACAGTTTCTTTGGTTTTACTTTTCACATTGTGTAGGAAAACTTCAGCCTATCAGTCAGTACCTCTAGCATTCCAGCCATCAACTAAGCTCTACATAGTCATTCACTTACTCCCACTCAGGGGGTGAGGAAGAGAGTCAGAAGAGCAGCAGTTAGAAAACTCCTGGCTTTGAGATAAAGACTTTTTGACAGGGACAGCAAAAGCTGTTCATGCAATCAAAGCAAACCAAGGAATTCACTCACTGCTTCTCATGGGCAGGCAGGTGTTCAGTCATCTCAAGGAAAACAAGGCTCCATCATGCATAACAGTCACCTGGGGAGACAAATGCCGTTATTCTGAATGTCCATAACTCTAAATGTCTTCCATTCCTTCTTCTTCCTACAGCTTTTTATTGCTGAGCTAGCCCGCATGTGGTATGGAATATCCACTTGGTCAGCTGGAGTAAGCTGTGTCCTCCGCCCCCACTAATTGCCCAAGTGAGCTTGGTGGGATGGGGAGCAAAAAAGGCCTTGACCTTGTGTCAGTGCAGCTCAGCAGTAATGAAAACTGCCCTGCATTGTCAACAGTGCGTGCAGCACAAATCCAAAACATAACACCGTGACAGCTACTGTAGAAAATTTTACTCTCTTCCATTCAAAAGCAGCACAGAGACAAAAGCCCTTCACTGCCATCCTCCAGTCCCTTAGTGTCTTCTCACTCAGAAAATTTATGCAAGTTACATTAGAATTGCTGTTCATTTGTAAATCACCTAATGAACATCCATGTGGTAGAGTAGGAGAGGATGGTGCACAGCACCTTTTTTAATACTTCGAGGAAAGAAAAGTTTGAAGTTTTTCCCTTCCTTCAGAGATTCAATACTTTATTGCCAATCTGAAATTGTGATTCTCTTTTGTTTGCTTTTGGGAGTTCTGCATGGATGGTCAGCCAGTGCTTTCAGCATTTTGTCATTTTTTAGCCAGGAAACACTCCAGTATCACAGCTGCATTTTTGCTTCAATTGTGAATTCTGAAGGTTTTCTACTTAGAATTTTCCGTTACAGCTCTGTCCATATCTCTTACTGTAGATTAACAGGCTAAACTAATTCAATTTTTTGTGCCCCTAGTGATTTCTATTTTTCTCCTGTCTTGATTTCTGAGGTATTTTTATGCTGAACTGATATTTTTCAAAACCTTCGATGTCTGCCTTCTCCCTCTTCTACGCCTCTCCTTTCTCACAGACAGATCTCCTCCACACTTACACCACCCAGCTGCTGCCTTCAAAATCAAGCACAAGGAGCACCTGCTGCTGTGGAAAACCACCTCTGAGCAACAAACGTCCTCTTCCTTGCTGTGTGAAGACAGGCACAGTGGAAAGGATAACCAGCCACCCACCCACCCAACAAACCTGCTGTTCACCGCTCCGGCCATGGTAAGAGAGGGTAATAGCCCTCCTCGTGGTGGAGGAGCTAGAAAAGTCCTATGGATGAGAGTGGTGGTTGGAGTACTCTAAGCTCTGCTTTATGCTCTGGCCTCTGTCCCAGCCAAAACTATCTGCAGGGTTTCAAAATGCTGTCATGTTTCTCTGGTGTATGCCTAAGACTCAACACTAAGGGAAGATTAGATTTTAGGTTTAATTTTTTTATTCCTTTTGCATCACAGTATGAAGAGGAAAAAGAAAATCAGTCTAAATTTTGAATTGCTTGCTCCATCAGCGCTTGCATAGTAGCAACCTTTAAAGCAACAGGTTGGGTTTCGCCACCAAATGTCACAGTTCATTAAATTCAAGAAATAGTGCTATCTCTTGCAGAAAATATTATGAAACATGTAAGGTAACAACTTGATCCTTCTTGTGTATGTATTCTCAAGACACTAGAGATGAAGACTGGGGTTTTTCAAGAGTACTTGATGTTGGCAAAATTCTGCTGCTGTTCAGGTAAGTGGGATATTTAACACTGTCTTCCGCAGAAGCACTGTGAACCAACTGACACTTTTTGTGGTGAAAAGTTGGTTTCTTTTTCTTTTTCTTTGAGGAGAAGAAAGGAAATATATGTATTTAAAAAGAAACAATTTCTGTGAGTACTACCGGTACTGCATTTGTAGAATAGTAAGTTGTTGACAATAGTGGCAAAGTTGTAGGCTGTACAGCCTGGGGATATTTTAGATGCCTCTGAATGTGCTCACTGACCCCTACAGAGCAGCATAGCATTTTATGAGGCACTCAGTGAGGTATCAGAAGATATGGTGCATCATCTCAGCAATTCGTCGTTTCTTTACAGTGTACCAGAATTAGTCAACTGGAATACGACACTCTACTATGGTTTGTATGGAACCATCCTCAATACCTGTGTAGATGCCCATCTGTTCTTGTTGGGAAAACCTACAGAATTAAAAAGCAACTCTTCCAGCAAGGTAGGAGACATCTGGGAGTGATTTCCTGAGGCTCTGCTTTGTAATGTTGCACTTCATGTATGTACATGCATGCATACACAAGTTTCTGAATACAAGTGGTTAGAAAGAGTTTTGAAAGCCATGTAAGAAGTCCTCAGCCATTGCAAAGAAAAACGAATAGTTTAATAAAATACGTGATAAAATCAGGTTCTTTTCTGAACTGTTTGTCCTCTCTGAAGAATGCTGCTGTCTTTCTCTCTTGAATAATATTCTTCCGACAATATTTTGATGTGCAGCCCCTCAATTAATAAATATACTAAATGTGTGGAGATGGATGGAAATGTACCTTGCAGGCAACAAAACCTTTTGACTAACAAATGCTGCTAAACTGATCTAAAGTGGTACTAATGGATCTTGAACCTGTCTGGGAGGCTACTCATGGATCAAGGCAATGAGCAACTCCTGAGCAGTCTCTGTGTGTGAATTGCTGCCGTAATGTAAAGTTCTGCACAAAAATACCAGTTGGTGGGCTTAGATGAGTATTTATGGTCTTGTTTTCATGTCAGAGCAGTAACATATTTTTTCCATGTTTGCTGAAAACGATATTATGGTTATAGACTTGCAAAGAATTCTGAGACAAATTCAGATTTTTGTTGGCACTGTTGCTTTTGTTGGGATAGTACAAAACTCAGAAAACCAAATTTCTAGAAGCAGAATGGAATAGCAAAATGTTTTCTGAACTCCTTAATATCACACGAAATGGTATAGAGGGTGTATTTTGACATTGGAAGACCCATTCTGTTCTTCACCATTTTCTAGATTTTCTGACTTCGCTTGCAGGAAAGTTGCTCACTTCTACTACTGATGGTCTGTTGCACTATCCAGGAAAAATGCAGTCATAGGCTCCTGTCTAGCTGAAAACTTAATTTTTTTTGAAAAAAACATAGCTTCATTAAATTTCTTGGCATTAATTTTGCCTTTAAGGCTGGACATCTCTTTAAAAAAAATAGTGGATACAGTGCCAAAATTGTGCTATACAATAAGAGAAAACTCTTGCTATGTTGATCTTCAACAAAATGGCATGTTTGAATATTATACTTAATATCTATTTTCTAAAAAACGTATGGATTGCTAGGAATTTTTCTTTTATTATTAAAGTAGTTTCAAGACCTGTGTATTCCAAGCAAAGAAATCCACCTGAGAAGTCTGGTTTCCAGTGCCATGGCCTTATTTTTGTATCTCTAGCTTTAATCTAAAATGGTTGCATAAAGAAAAACTTGAAGTTTTTTCAGTGAAGCAGTGACCAATATCTATTTATTTTAAAATATATGATGGAAAAAATAAAAATGCTGAGTGTGACTTTATGAACTGTCTGGAAGATTACTTCCTTCTTAATGAAATCCGTGTTCACTGAAACTTCTCAAGAGATAAAACTGACTATTGAAATAAGCCAATTACACTTCCCAGTCTATATTTATCTTGGATTTTAAGAAAATGTTGTAAAATTAGGAGAGACCCATGATGACTATACAAATATAAGTCTTCATATACAGAACTGTGACTTTATAAAAATGAATCTCAATACATACTGTTGAGTAATTAAATATTTTGTGCTCTCTTCTGATGCTTAAATCTGTTGGTTTCTATAAAAGATGGCAAATTATATTAGCTTGTCCAACCAGATACTTTTTCAGCCATGTTTTAAAGTTTCTGGGTGAGAATAAGTCCCACTGTAAAATATCAAAAGGGAGGGGGGTTTTTGTTGTTGTTTTTGGTTTTGGTGGTTTTTGGTGGTTTTTTTTGTTTGTTTTGTGGTTTTTTGGGGTTTTTTTGTTGAGTTTGTTTTTATTTGGTTTGGTTTGGTTTTTTGGGGGGGATTGGGGTTTTTTTTAACTTTAACTAGAATAATTAAAGCAGAAATGCCATATATTAAATTAAATAATTATTCTGTGAAATACTGGTGATTTTTTTGAATCTGTTGCCTCTTTGGACACAATTAGTTGCTGAAAATACATCTTCAAAATCAGTTTTAATTGTGTAGCACACTTCCATACATGTCAAAACTTCAAAACACAAATTTTATGAGCTGTTAATGAGTAGTTGCATTCAAATAGATTTTCTTTTTTAGAATTATGCTATCTAGAGACAAGAGAGCTACAATTATGAAGTACTAAGCTTGGATATATGTCTTATCTTTATCCTTAAAAATATTGTCTGTTACAATTCAAGTGCAGCTCTGAATGTGAAAAACAGTTTGCTGACCATCTCAATATTAGTTGTAATTCTGTTAGGGTGGTGTAAATCATGATTGTGAAATGTTTTACACTTTATTTTTTAACTTTTAGCCAAAGAGTGTAGTTTATGTGAAAATCACTTGAACCTCATTGGCTTTTAAAATGGCAGAGGAACGCATGTTTGTTTAGGCTTCAGCATCTTCCCCTTTGCCTTTGCCTTCCCTTTTTCCTTCCTGTGTCCCTTTCCCTTCCCACATCTAACATGAAATTTGGCCAATAAATATCTGTTGCTGTGACAGAAAACCTAATTAACATATAATACTGTAATAGCTCTGATGTATGTTCATTTCTACTTTTGTGCTATATACAACTCTTGGAAAACATTAGAGACAAATTTCATACCCTACTGTAATCTGATAGATCCTAATTAACAACAGTTGTCAAAAATTGAAACAAGCAGCACAATTCCACCCATTATATTTTGTGTTATTAAAATTATGTATACGTAAATGTTGTATCATAAATCAAATATTTGAATGTGGGTAAGTTTTTATTCTATGATAGATTAAAGAAGTAGAAGCTGTTTT
This sequence comes from Oreocharis arfaki, assembly GCA_013398015.1. Classification (NCBI taxonomy): domain Eukaryota; kingdom Metazoa; phylum Chordata; class Aves; order Passeriformes; family Paramythiidae; genus Oreocharis; species Oreocharis arfaki. The sequence goes on along the minus strand of VZRR01013412.1, from coordinate 16,561 downwards.
GCAATATATGCTATCCCATTGGAAAACATGATATGACACAAATTTTGCTTTAAACTGTTCCTTTACTTGAAGAGCATGCAGAGGAACGGATATACGAGATATTTTTTGTCAACAGCTGTCTAAGCATACTCATGCAGGGATTCTGTCAAACACTGCTCACAGGAAAGGCTTGATCCCTTCTGTGACTTTTGTTGCAAAGATGCTGTGCATGGGCTTGTGCTTTGGAAACATCTGAAAACAGAAATTAGTGCATGCTCCATCTCTTGGGAAAGGTCAGCCTCTCCTCAGAGCTCTTACCTTGCAGGCTTAGCTGGTGTTCTGCCTTGATTCTTGGGATGTCAGCAGCTGTGCTGTGAAGCTGAGAGCAGGGAAAAATGCAGACAGAAGTGAGATAGTGTTAGAAATCCTCTTAATGATATTTAACAGAATCCTTTTCTACGTGGAGCTTGAGTATAAGGTAGAAATAATGCTGCTATAACTATTTGTTACTGTTAGCTGCTGTTTCTAGATGCTTCATATAGGTGCAACAGCTCTGCTTTCTCTGTGCTGAGGAGTTTATTTAGATATTTAATGGTAATTTTTTGTCACCTTACCACAGAGATACCCAGTTGCTGTACATCTTCTAGTGTGTTTCTTCTTTATGAGAAGATGAATGAAGGCACATTAAGAGAAAGGATTCTTGATGGAGAACTATCAGCACTAGAAGAACAATCCAGTGGACTCATCTTTGAAAGCATATTTTACTGTTATGATTTGAAATCTTGGGGAGGATTTTGCTGTTAAATACAGCAATGGTGGATTTTGTGAAAACACTGAGTAATTTTTTTGTTTTTAGTTATACATTGGAAAGCTGCCTTGTCTGCCCAGTCTCCTTAACTGAGAAGACTTGATATGAAAAAAAATTTGTAAAAAGGCAGTTCTTGAGAGGCAATTTTTTCAGTGTATGCTCTTCTGTGTCTGTGTTTGTACATTTTTTAGGAAAAAATATTATAAATTATACATTGGGATTCCTGTGCATACTCTGGACGGGTACTCCTGAACTGAAACACTAGGAGGGTTTCTGTGAGAGGTGATCCAATAACAGTAACAGGTGAAGCTGGGAGAACAGAAGGGTCAGAATGATGTGACTGGGCAATCAAGAAAGAAAAGCAACCTTGGCTTGACCACCAACAGGCAAGCATGTGTGTAGGGCTGAAGAAATATGACCTGGGAATTTAATAATACATGGAAAAATTGGCTTGTGCAAAGTAATATATTGTGCATTCTCCTCCTCTGAAAAATACCTTTCTTTTATGTAGTAGCCCCTTTAACTCTGTCATTCAGCGGGAAGTGGTACATTACACGGTCTGTGGTGCAATTGTCACACTGTGAAACATCCTGTATTGGGTGGTTGTAGCTTTACCTGCTGTTACTTATATAATTTAATAAGAAACCCCCAAAGTTGACTAATCCTTGTTACTGCAAGCAAGTGCTTGGCAAAAGGCCTACATTTATGGCACTGGTTATTTGTGATGTTCAAATTAATGTATAATCCCTTTTCATTCATTTCATTAACACTTAAATTCTTGTCCTTTGCAACCTGCTGAGTCATTAGCATTCAACAGCTAATTACAGGTCATGTTTTAAAAGTATTTCTTTTAAATGACTTTGTGAGCCATTGATTTGAATATAAGAGCATAATATGCTTTATCACAGTGTTACTCCATGTAGGCTGACATTGTATTTAAGTTTCACCTAACCTGAGTAAGGCTGTCCCTGGAGTTCCTCATGGCATCTTTTTGAGATGAATCCAAATTGCTTTTTCTTACCCACAGTTTCAAAGAAATCTCATGTGTTTTCCAGATCCCTCAAAAGAATGGGATCTCATATAAGTTGTGAGGACCGCATGCTGTTAACCTTCTACCATTTAAAAATTGACATCTTTTACCTTTCTTTTGTCTTGTTTGATGCATGATAACAAAATATTTCATCTCACAAGCAAGGGGCTGTGTATTTTTTCTACATCTTCCATGAAACAGACCAGACATCATTCTGAAATCAGAATATTTTGTTCATCTGTCATTTTTGTGCTATGGTTTGTATTCACGAAAGATCCAAGGGAAAGGACCCACCTCTGGGGCAGGGCAACCAAGTTCATTGTTAACAGATCCTTTGGGGTGGGTTAAAGCAAAGTGACACTAAGTAAGTTACATAAAAATGAATTTTATTTGAGAAACTGCTTTGAAACTCTTTGAAAGAGAATGGTAGACAAAGAGAGATAGGAGAAGAGATAGGTAGGGTGATAGATAGACAGATATCACTAACCCATGGCTCCAGTGATGCCTGTGTGATCACGGCCTGTAGTCATGATACACAGTCCTGCTTTGTCAGCGGTAGGGGACCACATATGCATGGAAAATTGGTTTTCCTGCTTCTTCCACTAAATTCCCCAATAAATCCTCTGTGAGGAGTTTTGGACAGGCACAATCTTCTTTCTGGAAGATCCTGGAAGTTTGTTGACATCAAGAGGACAGGTGAGTGCGTGTGTCTGTGTGTCCAGGGGTGCCTGGGCAAATTTTCTGTACAAAGCTTCTGAGTAAATTTTCTGAGTTTTGCAGTCATGCAGTGATGGCTCCTGGGGTGGGAAAGAGGCCACCATAAAAAAACCCCCTCTATCCTGTCTCCAGTTAAAGATGGTTCTCCTTTAGTTTGAAAACAGCTTGACTGAGGCAAAATTTAGCCTCAGTGTCCAAGTGGTTCACTACAGAAAGTTTGAAAGGTGTTTCTTTAAATGTGTGTCTTTATGTTAACCCCTCCAGTGTGGATATGAATCTCTGGTAATAGTAGTTTCTGGAACATCCATGAGCTTTGTGATACAAGTGGTATCACATGTGAAGGACACATGGTCTGCCGACAGGTTACAAAAAGTACTATTTATTCTGACTGTCCAGATGTGTGGTAACTTACAGACTTATGGTGATCTCCAGTTTCTCTTGCATCACTGCTGACACTGTTGAGCTGCTGGAGAACCCACTCAGGAAACTTGCTTTGTTTCCAGTACAGCCAGGGAGTTTATGTCAGTCATCTGTCAAATGTAACTTTAAAAAGAGGGAAAGAAGATACATTAGAGAATCTTTTAGTGGGGTTTTTTTTGTGGTTTTTTTGGGGGTTTTTCTTGGGTGGTTTTTTGTTTGTTTGTTTGGGATTTTTTCTGTAGCAGAAAAATCATTGCAAACTTCTTAATGCTTTAAGATGCTCAAAATGAAAACTTAGGATAATGCATTCAAGTGGTCAAAGTGGGTGTGTAAAGAAACAGAGAAGTTGGTAATGCAGTGTGAATTGCAGATACATGGCAGAAAAACTCTACTCAGCAAACAAATGAAATCTTTCTCCCATGAGGCCGGAATAGGAAAGATATCCACAAATACAGCAAAGGAGAGAAGAGGTGCTAAAATGAAGTTTAAAAATACAGTGATAATGGTAGACTGTCATTTTCTGAGACAGGAGTGATTCTTATCACAACAGGTCAGGGGTTGTGTGCAGTCAGAAAACCCAGACTGTAGCTGGAAGCCATGAGAAGGTAATTGAAAATTGCATCCTGAATTGAGAAGGGGAAGTCTGCCTTTGTGCATGCAGAAATTTGCTGACATGCATGTGGGAAATTAAGACAGCCATTTTCCAGACAGCTGGATTTAGAAGCTGCAAGTTTTGTAACTGAAAGAAAGGAAGAAGTTACTTTTTCAGTCAAGGATTGAGTAATTGTATTCTTACATCCTGAAGCAAAAGAGATAGTAAGTAGGGTTATAAATAAACTTTTCACTTTATTTTTGTGAGTATGGGAATACAATGAAGAGTAGGTTGGAAGTTAATGGAAAGACTGTGCACAGCATTAGATACTGGGAATTTAAAGGACAATTGCCACTCTTGCCTGGAAAAAAAGTGCTCTAGGAGATTCATCTGAGAGACAGGAACAGACTGTAGCTTCAGTTCTCTCAGTGGCAACATTTTCCTTTTTATAAAACGGCTTCAGATATATCTCTTGTACACAAAACCCCTTTGTATACTCTGGTATGAAGCAAGGCAAAGTAGAGTTATATTGAATTTGGTGCCAGCTGGGGCTAGATGTGGGAATATTATGTACTTCCTTGAGATGAATGTAAGAGAACATTTGTCTCTTTACGGACCTAATGAGTAATCATCTATTCAATTTGCAAGGCTGCAGTTATGCCTACTACTTTTGCTTCTCATAATGTCTGAGTCCTTTTAAGTTCAGCCTGATCAATTAATCCAGTCAAAACATTCTAGTGTATGTGGTGACTAATTGGGCTACTAGACAACTGCACAGAAATGGTGAACCATTAGAATGATTTCGGCATTGTTTGACTTCACATAAAATGTGCTCATAAAGATTTCAAGGAGGGTGAATCTAAGGTAAATCTAATAATGAGTGAGGAAAAAGTGGTTTTTGTCTCCATTATCATCTGGGAGAATATTTTTAATAACCAGTGTAACCTAAATGTAAAAAAAAGCATGTTTTAATTTATCTTAGGTAAAATTGACATTTTTCTTAACTTGCTTTACTGAGGTAAGTAAAAACCCCAAAATAAAAATAGATGCCACAGGCAGTAATTGTGGAAATGTTTTGTTGTCCCATTTTTTGGCATGCACCTCTGCAAGTTCCTATGCAGCCTAATGCCCCTTACCCATTAATTTCTTCTATTTGAATTATTTTCAGTTCACAAACACATGCTCTTTGCTGTTTAAAACCAGACTTGGGCAGGAAAATAGACCAACATGCACTTATTTCAGCAATTAAATCCTTTTCTGTGAGGTAGAGGTCACTAGCATCTTCCAAAGAGTCCTTTGAGTACCATGTCACTGAACAATTAAAAATGCTTCCTTTAAGTGCCTTTCAAAGCAACAGAATCCTTAATTGTTGGCATCAAATCTTTGTACTGTCACTCCTAAAAGGCAAACTGCTTGTTTGCCAAAGGCATGCTTTTCAGCTAGTTCGCAGATATTTGGAATTTAAAAATCCTTCCGCCCCCCACCTCCCAACAGAGCTATGTCCTACCATAATCCAGCATATTTGATAGTTATTAGGATTAGAATTGATAATGGAAATGACTGATATACATTTAAGAAGGATACTGTCCCCATTTCCTTAGAGTTGTCTGTGTATCTTCTATTCAGAACACATACATGTATGCAAAACTCTGCATCTTAGAAGACTGTCCCAAATCACGCAACATTTTTGTAAGGCGACTCTCCTTGTCCTTTTCAAATGTTTTCTGCGTCTGAAAATATGAGTTGTGATGGAAGGAAATGGGTTTGTCTGCTTGTACCCATTCCCTATTTTAGTTACAGGCAGGATGTTCATCTTGCAGTTTTTTCACTAATGAATAGATTTGCAAGCTCCAGCAGAGACCACATGGTAGCTGCTATTTGGGACATTCTTATGTCTTATAGCCATGTGAAACTAAGTCCCAAACCTTCTGATCATTAGGTGAAGGGAATATCTTAATTAAAACCATTCCGTGATTGGAAAAGAGATCCTTTTATGCCCAGCTTTTCTGTTTTCTTCCATTGTTTTGATTTAAAATATTTTTTTTTCCATCTTAGAACTTCCTTTTCTGCCATCAAGAAAGAAGAAAAAGAAATAAGGTCAAGCCTTAAGGTTTGTTTTTTTTTTAATTTTAGCTGGTGACTTGAAGAATAGTACTGGTTACAATATCCTGACTGTTATTTCTCTTTTTGTATCTTTGTGTTTTTTGAATTATTCAGTTACATAGTAAAATAGAAAATGTGAGGGTTTGTAGACAAACTTGCAGTGGTTACAGATGGTAAATGAAGAACTCTTATTGCCTGTAGCGATTGCAGGAGGCTTGAATTTCTAGTAATTCTGTGAATGTGTGTGACATCCCCAAGGCAATCAAGCACAATGCTTTTGGCTGAATGTGCTTAGAGTAACTAAGGCTGGATTAAAAAGTTAGCTAAACTTTTAAATCATTCACTTTAACAAGTGTCACACTATTCAGTGGGGCAGAATGTTATACCAACAATTGTTAGGACTGGCACCTGGAAAACAGCAGTTAAGTAGGTATTTTCTAATTGCAAAAAAAATGGCACTCACCTGAACTGAGTAGACTGGTCAGACATTCACTGAATTGTATTTTTGGAGTTCTTGTCTCCTTAGCTTGATGCCCATGGCATAGTGTGAAAACAGAAAGGCACATTTTGCTTTCCTATAGAGTGTTCAGGCCAGGGCATGAATGTGCCTGTAAAACAGTGTATTTTTAATGATTTTCTATGGCCACTTTCCTCAGTAGTCTATTTGCTCAACTGAGTGGTCTTTACTTAATTTATTCTATGAACAAGTCCAATTAAAATGGCATTATTTGAAACCACCTTAAATAAAACCCCATTTTATGTGAAGTATTTAGCCTTTCTTAATTTTTTTTTAAACCTTTGAGTTAGTTAAACTTGCCTCCTTAACTCCTTTAGGAAAACTACAGGAGATACGAGCAGGTTCAATTGTTGATCAAAAATTAATTTCTACAATGAACTGTTTATATTAGAGATGGGAAAACAGATACGGAGCAATTTAGTGACTAATCCAATTTGCCAAAATATATATCATGGAATGCCTGATTTCAAGTTCAGAATTGCAGGCAATACTTCTTCACATTTTCAAGCAGAGAAATGAGAGGATATAAATGGACCAAAAAGAGCACGGATATGCTAATCTGAACCCTGTGTTTCTTCAGGGCATGCTGTGACTGAAAATATTTTAAAAAAGAAATCAACTATGCCCTGAACATCAGATTTTTTTTGGTAAGAGTGACTGCTTTTATCACATGTGGAAAAATACATCTTGCAACTAATATGGAAATTACTTAAAAAAAAAAAAAAGCTGAAATAGTAATCTCCAGCCATTAGCACTTCAGTTATTGCCATCAAAAAATAATTTACAGATCTTCTCGCAGCTGCTCGCAGCTGCTTATCAAGAGATTGTTGTGAGACAAAGCTGGGCCAGAAGAGGTTTTTTCTCATCATGCAGTCAGTGTAATCAGTTTAAGAATAACCTCTCCCTTGTGTACCTGAAACAATTGTATCAGGTAACGGGGGGACTACACAGACACCACCACACCACCAATAAATGCGCCACCAAGTAGCGCTGGACAGCCGGCAAGGTAAGGCACTCTGTTGATGGAATTGATTACTAAAAGATACTAATCAGCACAGTAAAGACAGTTGTAGCAAGTCTTTGTTGAGTTAAAAAATGAAGTATTTTATTTGCTTCCATGTATTTGATGATATACAAGAAGATACAGTGGATTTTTACTGCATAGGTGTTTATCTTTTAATTTTTTGGCAAGGATAAAATGTTTTCATATTCCCTCTACTTCTTTCTGTGTAGTTGTTAAAGTGAAAAGCTCTGAAACAAGCCAAATTATCTGAGTGGAAACATTCCTGATTTTGAGATGAGATTTTTATTTCTGTATGCATTTTATATGCAGTTGTGAGTTTTGTGGTGGTGTTTTTTTTCTCTCTTGAGAAACTGCCACTAGATGGAGCAAGTGTTGTTTTTAAAAAAAAGAAAAAAACCCCGAAAACCCCTCTAAAACTCCCAACCCCCCAGCCCTCCCCCAAAAGAAAACAAAACAAAATGAAACCCCCAAAAACGAGCAAACAACCTCCCAGAAAAAGAAGAAAAAGAAAGAGAAGAAGAAAACAAAAGAGAAAAAACCCAAGTCAAGACTACTGAAGACCTGTCCTAAAACCTGAGAAGCCAAAGAACACACATAATTAACAGATGCAGCATCTTTGTTACTAAAAGTTATGTGCTAAACTATGGAAGTTTAATGTATATGAAAGCTGTCTAATCAAGAAAACTCTTTTCACTTTTTTGTAAACATCTTAAGAGAAATTATGCTTAAATGAACTTAATACAAGGGGCTGGTGGAGAAAAATGATAACTGCAAAAGCAACTATTTAAAATTACTTGTGGAATCCATTGCGTATCTAAGATAATTGGGATGCCATCATTAAATATTTTTAGATAATGAGAAGCAGAATGGACTTACTAGCACATTTCTCACTGTACTAAGTAAATGTTTTATCAATTGCTTTGAACTTGGGCGCACAAATTTAGGTTGACCTTGAAACCTGAGATTTCCCTGTAGGTGAAAGAATGGTGGGTGATCACATTTCAGGGTGATGTGGGGTTTTGTATTGACCCGCAGAGCTAGTCCACAGTAGCATTCCCTCTCTGGCTGGTGAATGAGAGTCAATGGAGTCTTAGGAGGTAAATCTTACAAGCCTTGTTGATCAGAGGTGGGCTTAATTTGGTAGACTCCATCTCAAACAGCATCTGATCTCACTATGACTTAGCAAAGTCCAGGTTATATTCTTCCAACTCTCTCAAAGTGGCTTATTTTAGTGGGCTGTATTTAATGTGAGGATAATGTTTCTTAAGATTGTTCTCTTTGCCTGGATTTAGAAGAAGATGGGGAAAAACATCCACAGAGATGCTCTGAAGTAGATTAAAGCATTTTACTGATAGAATTGTGCAATCACTTGTGGGTGCCATACCAGTATTTGAAAGAGAACGTAATTTGCATCCTTGCATCTGATCTGTTCTGTTCTAAATCACAGTTACAGGGACTTTAAGGGTAACAGGGTTTGCAGATCATTTGACTGAATTAGACTTCAGTAACTTGACCGTTATCTCCCAATCAGCCGGTGAAGAGTTTTCTTCCCAGAGCTGTCTGCCATCTATGATTTATTGCACCACATTAACCTACTTTTTGTCTTCTCCTAATTCACAGCAGAGTATTTGATTGCCTTTTAGAGTATGCACAGTATTATACAAGGTTTCTAAATGTTGTGCTATCAAAATTCCCATTCTCTTCCTCTTTCTGTACACTTTAGGTGATTAGGGCACACCTACATTTTCAGTGCAGTAAACAGATTCCCTTTAAAAAGCAAGTGAAGGACAGAAACATGCTGAAAGTACAGATGTAAAGCAGACACTGGCCACGCCTTGTAAAACAAGCCTGCCCATGCAGTTCAAGTGATATATAGCAACACCGACCCGGAGAGACTTCCTCCAGGGTTAGGGATTAGTAGCTGTGTTTGACTAAGCCATGGTCTCTGTTCAGGCTGCCAGTAAGGGCACCAATTAGTGTCAGTTGCAATTGTGATTTTTTTGAGATCTCAGCCATTAGGAAAATTCTGCAGTGGCTCTACCTAGTTGTGCTGAGTATACTTCACAGCATAAATATAATATTGTGAGGTCTCTTTTGGTGTGTTTAGTTTAGTTAAGGAGAGAAAATAGAGGTTTGTGGATTATTGTATGAGGGTATTAAAAATTCTTGATTCATATTGATGCCTTAGGTTTTAACTTTTATGTTTTTCAAATCTTGTACTGCTTAGTGGGTAACTCTGAAGTTTCATGTGGCCTGTTAGCTGCTATTCTCTCATGCTGGTTAGACATAACAAGCCTCTCTAGGTTTGCTCTTCAAGGACACCAGGCCCCAAAATGTGCAAACTAAAGCCTCTAAAGGGGGGGCAAACTTTGGGTAATAACATCATTAACTGAGGTTATAATTGGAGATTTAACCCTGATATGCCAATGGACCAAACTTATACAAGTGCAAAAAAAACCCGTGACCCAGTGTCCATCTTGGCTGCAGCCTTTTGAATACCCAGGGTGTACCTTTGGAGGCCCTTCAAATAAATACCTACATTTATTCTCTTATTTTTGTCTAGTCTTCGTGTTTTAGGTGGCCACCTCAACGCATCAATATGCTCTCTATTTTATTTAAACAAGTAATTTATGATCTGTCACCTCAAACTTTTACCACTCTTTCCATACAGATCCTTAGTTTTTGCTTAAGATTTTTTTTTGGTGATGAATATTACTTTTATAAAGAACCAGATGCAGGAAAACTGAATGAACATAACAACTAATAAAGGCTGAGAATTTCTTTTTATACACTCTAAAAATAATAGAAAGAAACTTTAAAATTGCAAGTTATCTGCCTCTCTAAGCCATCATGAATAATAATAAAAATAATATGCTTAGTATTTTCAATGAACCAATTTTAGAATGAGATAAATTTTTTCCCAGAATGCATAAATAAATTACAAACTTGGAGCCAGAAGTTGAATACAAGCTAATGTAAGAACGAGAATGCAGATAAAAGAACAGATTAAAGATTTGATTTGTTAAGGTGATATTGTTCTAGTCATCACTTTTTCTAAAGATTTTGAGGGGGAGATTCTTGCACTGGGTATGTATGACTTAGGTATAAGCTGCTGCAATGTCTGTGGGATGGTGTTTGTGTTTAAACTGGAACAAGTTGTTTTCTCCACTTGCCTTCTTAGACACGGGGGAGCCTGCTCGCAGGAGGAAATCAAACTTCCAGAGAAAAAGAGGTGTTGCTTCAGGACTAAATCTCTGTCTTGATGGAAGAGCACATTAAGGGTAAGCTTCAAATCAAACCAGGAGACCATTTAGTAATCGCACTAGGATAAATTATGTTCCTTTGTGATCTACATGTATAAAAATCCTTAAGATTTCTTCCTTTCCCATGCAGACAGCAAAGCCTCTCAGATACTAACGGTGAAAATTCTTATTATAATTACTTGTGATGTAAAGGCATGTTTAATAATGATTTTGTCACCTATTCTTTGTTTAGAAAACTCCTCTTCTGCTGGAGCTCTGATCTGCCCTTTTGTCCAGGAAATCTCTAAGATCTGCTACAAAATTGTGTAAGAACTCAAGCAAGTGCTACTGCCTCCCAGCTGAAATACAAGCATGCTGATTTTTGCATCCTTCATCCACGTGCGATTATCTGGTCTTATGCTGTTTCTAATTTTCCAAAAGGAAGACCCATAGTTAGTAAGGTGGTCTACATTTGAGTGATGTTTCTTAGAGCATCAGCACTTCATTATAAATGGAAAGAGAGAATGTGCTATAAACATATATGAAGCTTTTAAAAATTCTATTCCCAGGTCATAGAAACAACCGAAATATCAGCTTCCCTCTCTTAGCTGCACTCATCACTTGAATTCAGATCTGGTGATTCACATATTTTTCACTTTTGTACTGGACAACTGCAGTGCATCCTGCTACTCGCAGTTCACCTGGAAAGAATGTACAAAAGAGATGATTCACTGTGCCTTAGTCTTCCTTTTTAGAAGATCCACTGTCAGTTCAATTATGGATTCATTGAACTTTCTGGGAATCTTTGTCACCGTTGGAGTCTTACATCTCAAAAGCGAAATATGAGATCTTTATTCTTTTTCTTTAGCAAAGGGATGTATGTGCAAACATGATGCTGTGGCACAGGTATAGTGTGCACACAGTATGTAACCTGCCAGGTAACTGCTTGTGTGGACTCTGACTTCTTAATAAATGCTATGTGGCTTAGCCACATAAATTTTGTTTTCATTTACTATGGTAATCTTTCTATGCCATCTAGCAGTGTTTCTTTGACAATGACAAGTAGACAAGGGTTAGTATAAGGGGAATAAATCTAGCCTGTGCTAAGGGACTACCCTTATGCTAAGTTTTGGAACAGGGTTCTGGTAATAGTTCAAAACCAAAAAGTGATTACATACAAGTGAGTTTCATGGAGACCAAGAGAGAACACTAAAAAAGAAAAAATGAGAATGAAGCTTCAATACAACCTAACATTACTCTGTGCTTCTTGGTAGTTAGTTCCATGCGAGTGTCAGTTCTGACTCTAACCTTTTATAACAAATTTTCTTTCACTTTGTAAAAGCAGCAGTCAATTATGTGTTTGCAGCTTGCTACCTAAAGAAATTTTCAGCTCACAGAAGTATAAAATAATCTTGAAGACCATATGTAAAATTTAATCCTTCTTCATCCCCTTCTACCATTCAGAAACCAGAAAGCTTCTGTAAAGACTGTATTGTCAGACAGATCTGCAGTGGCCCAGTAACTGTGATCTAAAGATAACTTCCTTTCTGAGCACTGGGTGGGAAATCGAGTGTGGAGAGATCTGTTGTTTGCGTTTGTCAGAGTTGTATTTGTGGGTTGGTGGGTGTTGTTACTGTAGATTGAGCTCTTAGCTCACAGGAATTGAGGTGTTATAGAGGCTTAGATCTAGCTTACTTTGCGTTGACAGGTCAATCTACTGTTTCCTATTTGTAAAGGTATGAAGTTTTGACTTCACCTCAGAAAATCCTGCTAAAATATCACTAGCTGCATTCCTGCACTGCTATTAAGTAAAGCTGAGTGATGAAACTCTTACCCACTAAAACACCCCCCCAAAACCAAGTCCAGAAGAGGTGAAAATATGTACTGCAAGACATATACCTAAACCACTTAGAATAGACCCAACCATAGCCTTCGCTTCTGAAAGCTATGTCACCAGGTTTAAGGTTCAGCCTTGTGCCCTTTGTATTTGAGGAAGAAAAAGTGTTAGATAGATAATTAATAATTGTAATAATGCAATGTGCAATCTCACTGCACAGAAAACCTTTGACAGTAAATTCTGGTATCGTAATCTCTCCTTTTAGTACAAGGGAATCTAAAAACAGCTTTGAGCATAATGACTCATCCTATCTTCTCATTTATTACCAGAGGTTTTGCTTTGATATTACAAAACCTTCCTATAATCTTATCCGTAGCACCCCATCTAGAGGTGTTTTCCCTGAGAAGTACTTCCTCAGCTTCAGTGATCTCACTGCTGTGATGGTAGAGCTGAGCAGTTGATCCAGCCTACATGGTTTCCTCTACTTTTTCCTCTCCTATACAGTCTATGTGAGGAAAAAACTCCATAGTATCTTTGCTTTTTTTTCCTCTAAGCGTGTCAAATGGACTTTTGTTTCTGTATAATTTTCCTTCTGTTCTCTTTTTTTCATTCTCTGATAAAAAATTATCTACTCTCACCTTCCTGTATACTCATTGACCCCTCATTTTTGTGTCTGTTCATCAACAATCCTTTCCTGCTTCCCTCTCTTTGCCCCATGAGAGATTCTCTACTTCCCTTGACAAGAGTTCTGTGCTTTTAAGTCACTTGATGGTACTCCTATCAACTAAAGAAATCACTGTTACAAGACTTCACTATTTTTTCCATTAGCTTGTATCTGGATGAACATAAACACCAGGAAAACATAAACACTAGAAAACTAAACTATTCTATTACTGGTATTATCTCTGGACTAAGAAGGTAATTTATACACTGATTCACCCTTGCGTAATTCCCTGACCTGTCTTTTGTTGTTGAAAATAGACAATTCCACAGCTAAATATGTTTTTTTTTTTTAAATTTTGTCTAAATACGTTGTTGTCTGACCATAATCTCATTGGAATCAGTGGGATTTTTTCCATTAACATCAGTGTGCTTTGGATCAGATCCCAGATGAACTTTTTTCTTGCCTTTTAATACTGTGAGTACTCAATTATGATGCTCTTAATGCTGAGCCATGCTGGGAAGGGAAAGTTTTTGCACTGCTGGAGCCCTGGTTCCTGGCAACCATATGTCTTTCAAAGGCAATGTTCCTCCATGGGGGAATGATAAAAAGATTCCTTCTGCTACACCTCTTTAATTACAAGAGCAAGTATCCTCCCACTGCAGTCCTCCCAGCATCTAGGAGCACTGCTTTAGCCTTCTCTGGTGCAGTCAACATTTCCAGAAAATATTAAAAACTTCCTCTCTGACTTCCTGATTCACCTCCCATGCAGCTGTTACTTATTATTGCAATGCACTCTTTAATTGAGGATGCTCAGGACAATAAGGATTCCCATATGGCACTTGCTGCAGCTCTGAGAGTAGAAAGAACTTTCCTCTTTCTTCTCAGTAAAAATATCTTTGTTTAAGTAGTGCTGTATGTTGCTTGCTTTTTAAAATCCCGCCTTTATTAAATTCAGAACAAAATGATGAGGACTTGTAATTACATATGTATATATACATATACACATATATACATATCGATGGATATATTCATGAATATATAAAAAACACTTTATATATGTATACATGTGTGTGTGTGTGTTTGCATATAAAGTCAGTTTGTACACCTTACAAAAAAAAAAATTTGCTTTTCTACCTGACAGAGTTGCTCTGGCTTTCATGTGTTTTAGTCATCCTGAAGCATTGACACCCCAAATTTTGTTTTGACCACCAGGGAAAGCATTTAATAAAAGCAGGATATTTCCTGCACGAAGGCAGGAAAATCCCAGTTTTACTTAAAACTCTAAACTGGGAACTAAGCATGGTAAATATGGGAGGAGTTATTCCACAAGTCTATCCTTTTCCTGATCACCTGAACATGCAACTCGTGGTTTTAATTTGTATTGGGGTAATGGAATATTTTTTTTTATTCCAAAGTATTCTGATGTCATGGGAAAAACTTTACATCTCCCTCTCCCCTTCCACCCCCACCCCCCTCCCACCCAGCGGGACATTCCTAGTTTCCTCAAAAGTGCTTTAATGCTTGTGTAATTGCTTTCAGATTCTAGTCTGGAAAAAATAATTAGAATTTTAATTTCAGGAAATATGACAACAGGTAACCCAAGTAGAGTACAATGTTTGCACGTATTCTGCGAAACAGATGGAAACAATGTGGGAAGCGTTCCAGAAACCTGGGCAATGCTTTCCTGGAAATACTGGAGGTCATTGTTTGTATACATTATGCTGTCTCTGGAATAGTTCCAGCGTGCTCCTCCTGGATAGGCGCAGGGTACACTTCTCCCAGCATCTGTGTTTGGTGAAGGCCCTTCAGTGCACAGACAGCATTTGCAGAGAGCTTCAGAGAGCAGCAGTTTGTGTGCCCACACAGAAGTTGGGCTGAGGTCATCGCTGCCCTGACTTCACAGCCTGCCCCAGGTGACTCACTGAATATGCCCTGCAATGACACAAGCACTTTCTGGGATTAATGTGTCTTGTAAAATCAGAGGATCATTTCTAGTCAGACAGTGAATCTGAAATACAGCGACAGCTGTGTACAATGCAAGAAGGAATAGGCTTTTTTCAAACAAAGAAATAAATGAAGTTTCTCTGATGGTCCATGCTTGACAAATGCTTCAGTCTGTGGTGGCAGAAGTGTACAGGAATGCTGATCTCTTCTGCAAGTGAATTTCGGGCACTAAAAAACCACCATCTAGCTTTAATGTGTCAGTGTTAGGGTTCTCTTCAAGACTTCAGGATGGCCTGGACAGCTAGTAAAGACTGGTAATAAAGACCCTATCTTGAATTCTTTCCCAAGGATGAAAAGAACTTCTGGTTAATGGATTCATTATTGCTTATTTTTAGATATTCCCAGTGTACGAAGCAGAAGAAAGATATTAGTGGAAGGAAGAAAAAATTTCTAAACAGTTTTCCACTCCCAAGACCTTTGTCTCAGTCCAGACTCTAATCTTTCCATTTCTGCAAATTGCAGAATCACAAAATCACAGAAGATGCTGAGTTGGAAGAGATCGATTGTGGAGGCCGGTTGGCCTGGTTACAGAGGGACCAGGAGGGTCACCTGGAGGGAAGAGCCCCAGGTGGCACTCCTAGGCTATCCTGACAGAAAAGGCCTCTCCCGTGCTGCTTTGTTTCATTATGCTGGTGTATCCCAGTTCTGCTCCTCAGTTGGCCCGTTGGCCTCCCTGCCCCTTTTTACCTTATCTAGAAGGTTCTCCTGCTTCCCTATAAGCCCCATGGTCCGTTGCTCCCTCGCTGCTCCCTCAGAGCTCCCTCATTAGCTCCCGTACCCTAACCCCGCCCGTGTACTGCCCCTGTGTCCTCAGTTCCTTGGTCCCTGATCCTTTCTCTGCCCCTGTATATAAGCCTAGACACCCTCCCTGCTGCTCCCTTTGTTTTGGTTCTTTGTTCCTGATCCCTTCAGGCACGTGGCTGCAATCAGCCCCCCCATGGAACACCGCATGAAGACCCTTCTCGACTGTTCGTCGTCGACTTACTGAAGAAGCTATCTGGTTTGTGTACTTGTGTGAGTGTGTGTGAAGTGGCCTGCTATG